>CM060479.1:1572858-1652858 GCA_030544235.1 Lepturacanthus savala
TCCAGTTTTTTGTACAATTAGTCCAATAATGAGTAGAATTTTCCTGAAATAATGTAATGTATTAGTAAATATTTAGCTTATGTTAAGTTTTTTCTTCATGTTGGTCAAATTAAATACAAAAAATACAAATAAAGAAGAAAAATGGAAGAAAAAACTACATGTTCACCCTTTAAATCCAGGTACACTGGAAAAAATGAAGTGAAAAAGTAAAAATATCTTGTTTTTGATCAAATTAGTCCAATATTATGTAGATTTATCCTGAAATATCTTAATTCATTGTAAGATATGTTGCTTATTTCAATGATTTTTTTCTTGATTTTGGTCATTTTAGTCTTGTTTTCTTAAAATTAGATTAAATTATTTGACTTTTTATCTCTATTATTAAGATAATTCAAGTTAATTGTAGTCAATGTTTGACTAATTAGAGCAAAAACAAGATTTTGTCACTTGCTAAGATTCATTTTTTTATCCTAATATTATTTCCTGGTATCAATAACTAATTAGCTGCAGCTCTAATACATAAAAACATGATTAGTTGCCAACTATTACATGAATCGCTAACTATTTCGCTAATTGATTAATCAACTTGAGTCATTTTTAAGAAGAATTTCAGATTGAATCTTCATCTTTGGGAACACTGATCCATATTTTACACCATTTTCAAACACAAGATACAGGATCTTTTGTTATTATCACATAGAAATCTAAAATATCTGCTGGTTCCAGCTGATAAATGAAGATTTTCCTGCTTTTCTGTGTTTATTTTTGCAGTAAACTGAGTTTCAGGTTGTTGGACAGACATGAAAACAACATGATGCAGCCTGGATCATATTAAACCACCACTGACTCTAATCTAACCAGATGCAGTGTGACATAACTTCATGATCCAGATCAGGACTCTGTAGCAGCAGCAGCAGCAGCAGCAACAACAGCAGTAACAGCAGCAGCAGCAGCAGCAGCAGTAGCAGCAGCAGTAGCAGCAGCAGTAACAGCAGCAGCAGCTGTAACAGTAACAGCAGCAGCAGCAACAACAGCAGCAGCAGCAACAGCAGCTGTAACAGTAACAGCAGGAGCAGCAACAGCAGCAGTAACAGCAGCAGCAGCAACAGCAGCAGCAGCAACAGCAGCAGTAACAGCAGCAGCAGCAACAGCAGCAGTAGTAGTAGTAGCAGCAGTAGCAGCAGCAGCAGTAACAGCAGCAGCAGCAACAGCAGCAGTAACAGCAGCAGCAGCAACAGCAGCAGTAACAGCAGCAGCAGCAGCAGTAACAGCAGCAGCAGCAGCAGCAGCAGCAGTAACAGCAGCAGCAGCAGCAGTAACAGCAGCAACAACAGCAGCAGCAGCAGCAACAGCAGCAGCAGCAGTAGCAGCAGTAACAGCAGCAGCAGCAGCAGCAGTAACAGCAGCAGCAGCAGCAACAGTAGCAGCAGTAACAGCAGCAGCAGCAGCAGCAGCAGCAGTAGTAACAGTAGCAGCAGCAGTAGCAGCAGCAGCAGCAGCAACAGTAGCAGCAGCAGCAACAGTAGCAGCAGTAACAGCAGCAGCAGCAGCAGCAGTAGTAACAGTAGCAGCAGCAGTAGCAGCAGTAGCAGCAGTAGCAGCAGCAGCAGCAGTAACAGCAGTAACAGCAGTAGCAGCAGCAGTAGCAGCAGTAGCAGCAGTAGCAGCAGTAGTAGTAGTAGCAGCAGTAGTAGTAGTAGCAGCAGCAGCAGTAGCAGCAGTAGCAGCAGCAGCAGCAGTAACAGCAGTAACAGCAGTAACAGCAGTAGCAGCAGCAGTAACAGCAGTAACAGCAGTAACAGCAGCAGCAGTAGCAGCAGCAGCAGCAGCAGCAGTAACAGCAGCAGCAGCAGCAGAATCCTCCTGTCACTGAGGTGATTTATCCTGTTCCACAGCAGCTTTAATCCCACGTCTGGGTGGTCGAACGTTTCACTAACGTTTCTCTGCCTGAGAATCACACTCCTCACATCTATCGCTGAGATTGAGATGATTGATGTCGGTGAAAAAAACGCTTTGTTTTTTTTACAGAGAGGGAAGTTTATGCCTCTGAGCAAACAGGCTTAAAGGCAGAATAAATAAACTGCAGAGTCAACTGGGAGGAGATTAATCTATGAAGGAGAAGTTATTCTAAAGATGTTCTTGGAACAAATTATCTTTTTTTGTCTAAAGATCATCAGTTTATTATTATAGAGACTAAAGAAACCAGGAAATAATCAGAGAAGAGAAGCTGGAACCAGAGAATTTACACATTTTCTACTTAAAAAACAAAACGATTAATCGATTGTTGAAATAGTTGGAGATTAATGTAATCGAATTGAATCAATTAATCGACTAATCGTTGTAACTCTAGCCTTTAAAATTCTAAAAAAAAACACTAAAGTAAAGCTGCAACTAACCAGTATTCTGATTAATCTATCGATTGCTGAAACGATTAATCGATTAGTCGTTTTGGTTGATCAGTGTTTCATTCAAACTAATTAATCAACTAATTGTTGTAACTAAAAACACTAATAGGAAGGTTTGTTATTCGTGAAGTAGAGCTGTTGATTAATCGATTAGTTGTCAACTATTATTTTGATGATTTTATGAACCAAACAACTAATCGATTAATCATTTCAATAATCGATAGATTAATCAACGATCAAACAAGTTGTTAGTTGAAACCAGGAAATAATCAGAGAATTTAGACATTTTCTTCTTAAAAATGACTTAAATCCATTAATCAATTATCAAAATCGTTGGTGAATAATGCAAAAGTAGGCGACTCATTGATTAATCACTGTAGCTCTAATTAGAATATTACTATTAGCGATTAATCGACTAGTTGTTTGGTTCATAAAATGGTGTAAAACGAGAGAAAAGCACACAGTCCTATTGATATTTAAAACAAACTGTCAGGTAAAGTTGTGATGTCACAACTATACACCCAATCACAGCCATTCAAATCAACCAATCATTATCATTAATCATTTGAATAATTTATAGATTAATCAACTATTGAAATAGTTGTTAGCTGCAGCTTTTAACCTGAATATTTTCAGTAATAAACTCTCCAGTAGTAATTGAGTCTAAAATACAACTTTAGTTGAATGAATTTTAGAGCTGCAATGATTAGTTGATTAATCACCAACTATTTTGATAATTGATTAATTGACTTAAGTTATTTTTAAAAACAAAATGTCCAAATTCTCTGGTTCCAGCTTCTCTTCTCTGATTATTTCCTGGTTTCTTTAGTCTCTATAATAATAAACTGATGATCTTTGGACAAAAAAAAGACATTTTAGGTTGAATCTTCAGTTTTGGAAACACTGATTGCACCAAACGACTAATCGATTAATCGTTTTGATAATTTATAGATTATTCAATCAGAATAGTCATTAGTTGCAGCTCTAAAGTACATTAAATATCTGATACTTTAACACTTTGACTCCAGTAGTATTCTAACTAGCGCTACAACAATTAATTGATTAGTTGCCAACTATTAGATTAATCGCCAACTATTTTAATAATTGATTAATCGATTTGAAAATGTCTAAATTCTCTGGTTCCAGCTTCTCTTCTCTGATTATTTCCTGGTTTCTTTAGTCTCTATAATAGTAAACTGATGATCTTTGGGTTGTGGACTGTTGGTCTGGTCATTTTACACCATTTTATGAACCAACCAACTAATCGATTAATCGATAGATTAGGTTAGTTGCAGCTTTATATTAAAACATACCTATATTTTCTAGAGCTACAGAGAGAAACATGAGAGAAAAGATGTAAAACTATATTGAGATGATTCTTAAAACCATACACATATCTTGAGAGTTATATCAAAGCTTCAAATAAACATGTACGATGCAGGACTTTTTGCTTTTGTGGAGTAGAAACCTAAAATATCCGGTTCCAGCTGATAAATGCGAGCTTTTCCTGCTTCCCTGTGTTTGGTTTGGTTGTAAACGGAGCTCTGGGTTCTTGGACGGCCGATCAGGAAAAGTAAAAGCTGTGTCAAAGCGTCTCCTTGGAAGCTGGAGGCTGTGCCAACCCTGACAGACGGCGAGTCAGCGTTGGCACAACCTCCGGCTTCCAAGTTTGTTCTCCAGCTGTTTAACCCGGCGGGGATGTCACTCATCCACTTTAAATTCAAGGTTACGTTTATTTCTGATCCTGCAGAAACCTTGTGTTTACGATCCGGAGCCGGAGATTTGACAAAATGACAACGTGTCAGGTCGCAGAGTTACGACAAAACTGCACGGAACCAGTATATCATGTAACAAGCAAAGGCCCCGGTTTGTCATTTCACATGTTTTCAGCCACTTTATCATGTCAAAACCTGACAAAATGAAGGGTTTTAGAGTTATGATAACCCAAAGATCATCAGTTTATTATTATAGAGACTAAAGAAACCAGGAAATAATCAGAGAAGAGAAGCTGGAACCAGAGAATTTAGACATTTTCTACTTGAAAAATTACTCAAATCGATTAATCAATTATCAAAATAGTTGGTGATTAATCTAATAGTTGGCAACTAATCAATTAATTGTTGTAGCTGTAGTTAGAATACTGCTGGATATTTTATATTTAATGTACTTTAGAGCTGCAACTAATGACTATTCTGATAGTTGAATAATCTATAAATTATCATAACGATTAATCGATTAGTCGTTTGGTGCAATCAGTGTTTCCAAAGCTGAAGATTTAACCTAAAATGTCTTTTTTTGTCCAAAGATCATCAGTTTATTATTATAGAGACTAAAGAAACCAGGAAATAATCAGAGAAGAGAAGCTGGAACCAGAGAATTTACACATTTTCTTCTTTAATTGACTCAAATCAATTATCAAAATAGTTGGTGATTAATCAACTAATCGTTGCAGCTCTAAAATTCATTCAAGTAAAGTTGCATTTTAGACTAAATTACTACTGGTTCACGTTCTCAAAGTATGTTCAGGTTTAGAGATGCAGCTAACGACTATTCTGATAGTTAATTAATCTATAATTGAAACGATTAATTGGTTGACGTTATGAACCAAACAACGAATCGATTAATCATTTCAAAGATCAATAGATTAATCAACTATCAAAATAGTGTAAAGTAGAATCAAGTAAAGTACAAATTCCTAAACACGGTATTTAAGTACAGTACTTGATAGAGCTGCAACTATTTTAATAGTTTAATTGATTCTAAACGATTAATCGATTCGTTATTTGGTTCATAAAATGGTGTAAAATGTCTTTTTTTCAGTTTACTATTATAGAGACTAAAGAAACCAGGAAATAATCAGAGAAGAGAAGCTGGAACCAGAGAATTTGAACATATCAAACCTGCCAAAATGAAGGTTTTTTTCCTCTTTAGTAATTTTTGACGTTATGATATTCGTCTACATTCAGAAGCAGAAAAAACCAACGTCGCTGGAAACTCTCTCAGCTGGAGAAACTACATTTTCTTTAGGGAGAAGCTGGTTTCTCTGCACTGAGCTGACGACATAACCGCACAAATATGGAAAAGTCTTCATATTGTTGCTGCTATAGCCGTGGCCGGTTTTAACACGGGAGAGAGAAATTTCCACTTGTCCAAACCACATTCCAGCGCTCGCACAGAACAACACACGTCTCCTCAGCAAAAAAAAAAAGAAAAAACTCTGGATCCAGGACAAAACCTCCTGAGGAGTCTCAGCGAAGGTCTTTCTGTTTCTGTCGGATTCTCCAGGTGACTGGTCCGTCCTCGGTTAATGTGAAGCAGCAGGGGAGGTATTCCAGGAATTTAAAAATGCCTCTAAGTTGAATTATTTGACACGGAAGCTCCAAAAAACGGTGACGCATCGCTAGAAAATCCTGGGAGGGGAAAAAACAGAGGGAGGACGGTGTCTGCGGCTCGGCGGGAGGACGAGGACGAAACGTCACGGCTACGAGGCGATTTGATTAAATGAAGCTGGATTTAATTAGAGTCTGCTTATTCACACTAGAGAAACTAAAATATAAAACACACAGACACAGATGGGTGTGAGGGATTGTTTAGGAGCTGTTTTTGTCTTTTCGTAAAGCTGCAACTAACCAGGATTCTGATTATTCTATAGATTGTTGAAACGATTAATCGATTAGTCGCTTTTGGTTGATCAGTGTTTCCAAAAGCTGAAGATTCAAACTAAAATGTTTTTTTGTCCAAAGATCAGTTTATTATTATAGAGACTAAAGAAACCAGGAAATAATCAGAGAAGAGAAGCTGGAACCAGAGAATTTGGACATTTTCTACTTCAAAAACAACTCAAAACGATTAATCGATTGTTGAAATAGTTGGAGATTAATGTAATCGAATCTAATCGATTAATCGACTAATCGTTGTAACTCTAGCCTTTAAAATTCAGAAATAAACACTAATAGGAAGGTTCGTTATTCGTGAAGTAGAGCTGTTGATTAATCGATTAGTTGTCAACTATTACTTTAATGATTTTATGAACCAAACAACTAATCGATTAATCATTTCAATAATCGATAGATTAATCAAACAAGTTGTTAGTTGCAGTCCTATCAAGTTCTGTACTTAATTCCAGTTTTGCAGTGTTTTTACGTCACTTGATGCTACTTTACGTAAATATTTTGATAGTTGATTAATCTATTAATCATTTAAACGATTAATTGATTAGTTGTTTGAGTCAAATCACTGTTTCTCAAAACTGAAGATTCAACCTAAAATGTCTTGTTTTTGTCCAAAGATCATCAGTTTATTATTATAGAGACTAAAGAAACCAGGAAATAATCAGTTTACTATTATATTATAGTTGGCAACTAATCGATTAATCAACTAATCGTTGCATTTTAGTGAAATATTGCATTTATCTGGCAGCTTCAGTTACTTTTAGCCAAATATGCTGCAGTGTTTTTACTATTAATCTACATAAAGTGTCTTATTGGCTCCACATTGATGAATAAAACAATAAAATCTCATTTTAATACATTTAATTTATTTAATCTACTATAATTATATAAAAGAAGCATTATGAGTGCTTTTACTTTGAAACTCCTGTACTTTTGCTTACGTCAGGACCATCAGTTCACATCACATTATAGTTGATGATTAATCAAATAGTTGGCAACCAATCGATTAATCAACTAATCAATACATCTCTACTTTACATTTAACACTCCTCTAGTTATTTTACTGTTATAGAAAAACAGAAAATAACCAGATTTGAGAAGCTGGAACCAGAGAATTTGGACATTTAAAAACAAGTAGTAGAAGCATAGTGAGTGCTTTTACTTTGAAACTCCTGTACTTTTCCCACATCATGTGTATAATCAGATTTGAGAAGCTGGAACCAGAGAATTTAGACATTTTCTTCTTCAAAATAGTTGGAAACTAATCGATTAATCAATGCAGCTCTATATTTATTGATAGTTTCTGCACCCAGACTTATATCATCTCCCCCACAAACACAGGCTTGGTATTAATCTCTGTTGGATAATAGACATCTGGTGCAGACAGACGTTGAATCAGCTCCTCCGGACTAATTCCATGATAATTTCACATCCTGGACGGGAATCCTGTCATTTTTTCCTGTGTTCTGTACATGAAGTGAGTGGAGACTAACCCCAGGCTGACGTAGACTCCGAGGCTCCACGTCTCACCACAGCTGATCTGATACAGAGCAGAAATCCTGGGCTCAGACGCCGGAGACCAGAAGCTATAAGATCTGAGGAGGTTTATATGCGACGTAATGAGCCGCGGCTGCGCTGATTAAAGCGGTTTATTCCAGCGATGCCCACCTATTTATTTACTGAGGAAAGGTTTCACCACTCGACACCAGTCGTGACAGATTTACACCGAGAGGAGGAATAAAAAGTCTGATTTTCCCATTTAAATTCATGGGAAAACGTGTCTAAACTGATGAAAACCATTGGTTTTGCTGTTTAAACAAAGCTGTGACATTTATTCCTGTGTTTTTTTACACTTGTCGTCCTCTTTATTATTAAAATTTAGAAGTTTTTTTTAGTTTTCCATTCATTTGAATAGGAAAGTGTGTCTAAACTTGCAAGATCATCATTTTTCTGTTTTAAATTATAGTATTATAGAATTATAGTAATACAAGATAAGAATAAGTCTGATTTACTGTTTGGACATAGTTTCCCATTTAAATGAATGGGAAAATGTGTCTAAACTGATGAAAACCATTGGTTTTGCTGTTTAAACAAAGCTGTGACATTTATTCATGTTCTTTATATGTATTTATACTCTTAATTATTGAATTTTAATGCCTCCAAACTACAAATAAAGCAAGAATAGAATGATAGTAATTAATATAAGATAAGAATAAGTCAGATTTACAGCATCAGTCAAAAGTTTGGACACGGTTTTCCATTTAAATTAATGGGAAAATGTGTCTAAACTGATGAAAACTGCTGTTTAAACAAAGCTGTGACATTTATTCATGTACTTTTCTATTTATAGTCTATAGTCTATCTATAGTTTATAGTTTAATTAGTGAAATTTAAGAGTTTTCACCCATTTGACTCAACTCATGACAGATTTCCGCTGATTGTCAGTAGCTTTTATCAAACTGAGGTGAAATATGAAGCTGATTTGATCATTTTAGGAGAAAAAGACAAGAATAAAGTCAGATTTACAGCAGCAGACAAGAGTTTCATTCATTTTAATGGGAAAGTGTCTAAACTCATGATAAACACTTGCAAGATCATTGTTTTTCCTGTTTAAACAAAGCTACGACATTTATTTGTGGGTTTTTTGGTATTTATAGTCTATTTAGTTGTTGAATTTTAACTTTTAAGATAAAAACAAGAACAGAATCAGTCACGAAAAATGACATTTTTTCATTTATTCATGTTTTTTTGCTTTTGTCTCCTTCGCAATTATTGAATTTTGATTTTTTTTTTACTTCTCGCCACTAAACTACAGAGAAAACATTAGTTTTTACTGGATGAGTCTTATCTGACAGCTGCTGGGACCAATACGTTGAATTTCTTGTATTTTTAGCCGTTTACGACAGAGATTTACGCCGAGTGTCAGTAGCTTTTATCAAACCGGGGCCTGAAATAAAGACGATTTGATCATTGAAGGAGATAAAGATAAGAAAGAATGTGATTTACAGCAGCAGTCAAACGTTCAGACACGCTTCTCCATTCAAATGAAAGGGGAATCGTGTCCAAACTAATAAAAAACGCTTCCAAGACATCATTGTTTTTGTTGTTTAAACAAAGCTACGACATTTATTCAGAGTTTTTTATAACTTCATGCCTCTAAACTACAGAGAAAAGCAGTTTATTCAGTGCTGGATGGATCTTATCTGAGCTGCTGTGATGAATATGTTGTATTGTTGCTGCTTTTTATGACCAGGTTCAACATAAACAACTCACATACTTAAAAATAATTTGCTGCTGAAGCACAAACATGTAAAAACTGGACTTTTCCCCCAGTAATGAACCAAACAGGCCAGTTAATCTTAATACTTTTTCCACTACACACTGTAACAGCATTAACAGTGGAGCTTTGTTATATCGAGCAAATGAAGCGTTTCATGGAGTTCCATAACCACATTTCACCTTTTGTTTTGTGTGAATGGGCCATTAAATACAGAGAAATAACGTCTGGCAGCTCGGATGTTATCACGCAGAGCAAAACAATGAAGGTCACTTATTATCTGAGCTGATATGTGATAGAAATACTGAAAAAACACACGATGTAGGCAAAAGTACAGGAGTTTCAAAGTAAAAGCACTCACTATGCTTCTAATACTTGTTTTTAAATGTACAAATTCTCTGGTTCCAGCTTCTCAAATCTGATTATTTTCTGTTTTTTTAAGTCTTCTATTAAAGTAAAATAACTAGAGGAGTGTTAAATGTAAAGTAGAGATGTATTGATTAGTTGATTAATCAATTGGTTGCCAACTAATTGATTAATCATCAACTATAATGTGATGTGAACTGATGGTCCTGACGTAAGCAAAAGTACAGGAGTTTCAAAGTAAAAGCACTCATTATGCTTCTTTTATATAATTATAGTAGATTAAATAAATTAAATGTATTAAAATGAGAAGATTTTATTGTTTTATTCATCAATGTGGAGCCAACAAGACACTTTATGTAGATTAATAGTAAAAACACTGCAGCATATTTGGCTAAAAGTAACTGAAGCTGCCAGATAAATGCAATATTTCACTAAAATGCAACGATTAGTTGATTAATCGATTAGTTGCCAACTATAATATAATAGTAAACTGATGATCTTTGGGTTGTGAGTGTTGGTCTGGACAAAAAAAGACATTTTAGGTTGAATCTTCAGCTTTTTGGAAACAGTGATCAACATTTTTCACCATTTTATGAACCAAACGATTAATCGCTTAATCGTATTAATCAATAGATTAATCAACTATCAAAATAGTCATTAGTTGCAGCTCTATCAAATACTGTAGACAGTACAGTGTTGAGGTATTTGTACTTTACTTGATGCTACTTTATACTATTCTGATAGTTGATTAATTTATTGACCATTGAAATGATTAATTGATTAGTTGTTTGGTTCATAAAATCAATCAATTAATCATTTCAATGTTCGATAGATTAATCAACTATTGAAATAGTTGCAGTCCGAACAAACCTGAACATACTTCATGTAGATTAATAGTAAAAACACTGCATCATATTTGGCTAAAATTTTAAAGGCTAGAGTTACAATGATTCGTCGATTAATCGATTAGATTAATCTCCAACTATTTCAACAATCGATTAATCGTTTTAAGTCATTTTTTAAGTACAAAATGTCCAAATTCTCTGGTTCCAGCTTCTCTTCTCTGATTATTTCCTGATTTCTTTAGTCTCTATAATAATAAACTGATGATCTTTGGGTTGTGGACAAAAAAAAGACATTTTAGTTTGAACAACTTCAGGTGAATGAATTTTAAAGCTGCAACGATTAGTTGATTAATCACCAACTATTTTGATAATTGAGTCGTTTTTAAGTAGAAAACGTCCAAATTCTCTGGTTCCAGCTTCTCTTCTCTGATTATTTCCTGCTTTCTTTAGTCTCTATAATAGCAAACAGATGATTCTTCAGGTTAATAATAATCAGATTTGAGAAACTGAAACCAGAGAAGTTGGACATTTTCTTCTTCGACGCAAAACTTGGCAACTAATCGACTAATCCCTGCAGCTGCAGCGTTAATGAAGGAGCCAGCAGGCCTCCTTTCACTTCTCAGAGCAGAAAAAAAAACGCATAAACCCGCAGGCAGAGTTAATCGCAGCAGCCTGATTTCTATCCCCCTCCATAAATAAAGCGCTTTGTTTGCGGTTTCCAGCGGGTTTTCCTGCGGTCACTCACCGACCCTGAAGCCCTGTCCGATCAGCGTGTCCGCGCCCTGGCCGTTCTCCGCGATCAGCGTGGTGTTGTTGCCCTGCTCGCAGGTATCCTGGCACTGGCCCTTCAGGCAGATCCGCTTGCAGATGAGCGGCGCGATGACCACCTTGAAGCGCTCGCGCGCGGACGTCGCGCGCTCCGTGCACCACACCAGCCTGTGGACGCTCAGCCAGATGACGAGCAGATGGGAGATCAGAGAGGGCATCCTGGCATCCTCCGCTGTCACTGCGCTGCGCAGACACCCGGGCGCATTTAAGTCTTTACGCGCAAAAGCTGCGGCTCTTTACGCGCCTCGGTTCGGCTTTTTTAACGCAGCAGCGGCAGGTTTTGACGTTTCATACGGCGAGAAAAAAAGTAGAGAGGGGGGGGAGAGAGAAAAAGAAAGAAGCGTCCTCCCCGTTTTCTCCTTAAATAAAACAACAATCACTTCCCTCGTAAGTGATCCATGCGTAAAAGCGCATGGTTTGGCATCTTTGGGGAGTTTCTTTGCTGTTAGTTTCCTAGTTTTTACGCGCGCCGCTACCTTCTTCTTCTGCTGCTGCTGCTGCTTCTCTTCGCCTGTTGCTTTCTGAGCGGTGGCAGGAGAGAGTGCGTATGTGGGTTTGGGAGAGAAAGGAGGGAGGAGAGGGAGGAGGAGACGGAGGAGAAGGAGGAGAAGAGAAGGGGGAGCCAACCCTCTCCGGAGAAAGCTGCTGGCGGCGCGCCAGAGGCAGGCGGCGCAGGAGCGAAGCTGAGAGTGGTTTCCTTGTTGGTTATTTCTCCCAACACCCCAACCCCTCCTCCTGCTCCTCCTCCTCCTCCTCCTGCTCCTCCTCCTCCTCCTCCTGCTCCTCCTCCTCCTCCTCCCGCTCCTCCTCCTCCTCCTCCCGCTCCTCCTCCTGCTCCTCCTGCTCCTCCTCCTCCTCCTCCTCCTCCTCTGCCCCCGCACAGACCCCGCTCTGCAAATCATAGCTGCACAGCTGTGCGTGTCACTCCGGAAATACATAAAACTAAATACTCATGTCATATATATATATGACTGTTTACACCTTTGTGTTTGGGAGTCAAGGATGTGGTTGCTGAGCTGTAGAGCTGCAGATATACACGATTAATCTATTGATTATTGAAAGGATTGATCGATTAGTTTTGTAAAATGTGGATCAAAAGCTGAAGATTCAACCTAAAATGTCTTTTTTTGTCCAAAGATCATCAGTTTATTAATATAGAGACTAAAGAAACCAGGAAATAATCAGAGAAGAGAAGCTGGAACCAGAGAATTTACACATTTACTAATTAAAAATGACTCTAATCGATTAATCAAAATAGTTGGTGATTAATTTAGATAGTTGGCAACTAATCAATTAATCATAATCACGATTACAGTTTTTAGTTGATTAATCGATTAGTTGGCAACTATCACATTATTCACCAACTATTTTGACAATCAATTCATTGATCAATTCATTAATTCACATTTTACACCATTTAATGAACCAAACAACTAATCGATTAATCGTTTTAATAATCAATAGATTAATCAACTATCAGAATAGATGTTAGTTGCAGATCTAATATAAACAAACATGTCTCCAAACTGATGAATGTTGAATTAATTCTACTGTTCTCATTCATAAAAAGAAGCAACACGTTAGAATTAGTATTATCTTATTCTAACAGTCTTTAATGTGAATTATAACCTATTATAACTTAACATGAAGCCAAATATACATAAATATAATGATATTAGTGTTTTAGAATCAAGAACTTTATATAAAAGCTGCGTTTGTTGGAACCAACTAGTTAAAATCTTCAGTTTGTGTTTAGTTTTAGTTTCTTTGTTTCTTCTGCTGTTGTTTTGCTCCATTGTTGAAGCAGCAGATATTCTATTATTATTATTATTATTATTATTATTATTATTATAATAAAGTATTGTAACGTGTGAGTAAAGCCGTCGGCAGCAGCACAGGTGACTCAGCTCATGTCCGTCCTGCTGGAATCAGCACTTCAACAACCTGTAATCACTTTGCTGCAGGATTATCTCACAGTTCTATTAAAACTGTTGTTTTACAACAATAAAAACACACAAACACGTCCACAACAATGGAAACGCTTCATTTTACAGCTTCTAAACTATATAATCAGACCCAAAACAGCCTCAAAACTATTATAAAATATACATTAAACATGTTTAAAGTGAAAATCTGATTTATATTATATTATTGTATATTATATATTTACTGTTATATGAAGAAAATGGACATTATAGATTATATTCAAGGTGATTTATTGTCATTAAACAGTATTTGCTGAATAGTAAGTACTAAATATTTAATAATTATGATTTTATATGTATAGAAATTGTTTTATTAATAAATATTGATGATAAAATTAAAGTTCCTTACTTGTTTTTTTGGTACTTTATGAAAATTAATGTGTTTTTGCTTCTTTCTTTTTCATTATTATTATAAATGAGATGCTTTAAATTATAAAAATCATTATAAAAGGCGACTGTGATTTAAAGCTTCAGACTTTTTAGTTTTTTTTGGCAAATGATGTAGAAAAATATCTTGTTTTTTGTAGAATTAATATTATACTGAGTAGAATTATCCAGAAGTTTTGCTTATTTCAAGTTTCAAGTTGTTGATTTTAAAAAATAAGATGAAAAAATGAATATTTTTGATAAAAAGACATAAAAAATGACATAAAAAACTCAAAAATACGAGATAAAACATGTGGTTATTTAATATATTTGTATTATTATAATCGTTTGTCTTTGTCTTTGACATTTCTTTCACTTTTTTACTTTAAATAGTTTTGAAACCAGAACTTTTTACACTTTTACTTGAATAAAAACCATGAGTTGATGCTTCAACTTCTGCAGAAATTGAACATTTTATTTGTCATTGTTGTTATTCTTCAAAAATAAGAGGAAAAAAACTTAAAATATGAGATAAAACCCCCAAAATTAGATAAATTCTTATAAATATGAGATGAAAAGACGACATTAATAAACAGTATATGGTTCTTTAATGTATTTTCAATGCTCTAAACTGTTGGTAATTGCATTTTTTTCCTCTTACATCACTTTTAAGCCTTCTCTGTATTAAATATCAACCATCCTGTGACTAAATGCTGCTGATTAATGGGAATAAACTCCTGCAGGTGGAGTTTCTTTGGTTATTTAGTGGCTCCAGCAGCAGACGTGTGTTATTCCATCGTTCAGGCCTGATGTGGATCATCTGCAGCTGATTCCACTCAAACAATCATCACATTTACTTCAACGAGGGGTCGTCCTCACAAACGCTGCGTCATTCCAGAGTCACACGTTCAACTAACAGTTAGAGAAGCAGCTGGAACACGTGTCGGCTGCAAAGATCAGTGATCGAGGAGGAGGAGGAGGAGGAGGAGGAGGAGGAGGAGGAGGAGGAGGAAGAGGAGGAGGAGGAAGAGGAGGAGGAAGAGGAGGAGGAGGAGGAGGAGGAGGAGGAGGTGGAGGAGGAGGTGAGTCACTTCCTCTGCAGAAAGTGAGAGTGTTTGCTTTCAGTCACTGAGGAAATGACTGCATGGGTCTGTAGAGAGTTCACAGGCTGCTCCGATCACATTTATACACATGGAACAAAGATAAAAACCTTTCTCAGAGATGGAGATTCAACATAAAATGTCTTTTTCTGTCCAAAGATCATCAGTTTATTATTATAGAGACTAAAGAAACCAGGAAATAATCAGAGAAGAGAAGCTGGAACCAGAGAATTTAGACATTTTCTTCTTTAAAATGACTCTAATCCATTAATCAATTCATGTAATAATTATCAACTAATCAATGAATTGATTGAGGCAGACTGTATTGTTGCTAAAGCTGCTTTAGGACCATAAACACAGATATTTGTTATGAATAAACCATGAAAATTTAAATATTAAACTGGGAATACAGTCAAAATAGGGGCCCTTCAAAATAAAAGCATGCTCAAAATGATCCACAACCCAAAGATCATCAGTTTATTATTATAGAGACTAAAGAAACCAGGAAATAATCAGAGAAGAGAAGCTGGAACCAGAGAATTTAGACGTTTTCTACTGAATAAATGACTCTAATTGATTAATTGATTATCAGAATAGTTATCAATTAATGTGATAGTTGCAGCTAATCAATGAATCGACTAATCACTGCAGCTCTAGATGAGTTCATCAGGTATTTTTATCATTTAAAGCTGTTATTTCCTCTTTAAACAGACTAATCTGTTTGTCCTTTAACAGGAGGAAGTTTCTCAAATGTCAGTGACCTTTCAAAATAAAAGAACAGAATCTGTGACACCACAAACCCAAAGATCATCAGTTTATTATTATAGAGACTAAAGAAACCAGGAAATAATCAACATTTCAAACCATTTTATGAACCAAACAACGAATCGATTAATTGTTTCAGTAATTAATCAATTAATCAGAATAGTCGTAGATTCAACTATTGATTAATGAAACGATTAATTGATTGGTTATTTGGTTCATTTACTACTAGGAGGATAACTAGGAATCTATAACAGTCTATTAACACCAGACTCTAATTAGTTTATTCAGGTCTTTTATTAATTGAATATCTTTAGACGTTTCCTCTGGTAAACGATGTGAAAACTTCTCCCACCACCGACTTCTAGTGTTTCACGTCTTCGTAGTTATTTAAATCAAACTTCAAATGCCACCCGGTGTATTTTTACGTTGCGGTGCAGATATTTTTACTTCAGTAAATACTCCATAACATTCTCCCTCAGATAAATAAACTTCCTGCTCTGTTTCTATCTTTAGTTTGTGAAACAGCTGCTGTTTATTTGATGAGTGAAGCTGCACTTTCACTTTAAGGAAGGGACATAAAAAGCTAAATAATAATGATGGTTTATAGGTGACCTATGACCTCTATTTAAATATTACTATTTATTACATTAACTTTAACCAGGAAATAATCAGAGAAGAGAAGCTGGAACCAGAGAATTTAGACATTTTCTTCTTTAAAATGACTCTAATCCATTAATTGATTCATGTAATAATTATCAACTAATCAATTAATTGATTGAGGCAGACTGTATTGTTGCTAAAGCTGCTTTAGGACCATAAATACAGATATTTGTTATGAATAAACCATGAAAATTTAAATATTAAACTGGGAATACAGTCAAAATAGGGGCCCTTCAAAATAAAAGCATGCTAATAATAATAATGATACTCAGGTACGGTTTATAGGTGACCTATGACCTCTATTTAAATATTACAATTTATTACATTAACTTTAACCAGGAAATAATCAGAGAAGAGAATTTGGACATTTTCTTCTTAAAAAATGAATCAAATCAATTAATCGATTGTCAAAGTAGTTGGTGATTAATCGGTTAATCGTTGCAGCTCTAATTACTAGAGTAAAAGTGTTAAAATATCTGACTTTAGGGCTGTAACTAACAACTATTCTCATAGTCAATTAATCTATCGATTATTAAAAGGATTATTTGATTAGTTATCAATACAGTTGACGAATAATGTAATAGTTATCAACTAATCGATTAATCAACTAATCTAAACACATTACATTGTAAAAAATTCCATTTCATGAATCTAGGTTAAACTAAATCAATATAAGAAAATAAAGCTTGTGTTACTGGATTTAAAAATGACATTTATAACAGAGATTAGAGTTTATGATTAATCTATCGATTAATCAATTAGTTGTTTCAGTTGTTTGGTTCATTAAATGGTGTAAAATGTTAAAAAAGCTGAAGATTCAACCTAAAATGCCTTTTTCTGTTCAAAGATCATCAGTTTATTATTATAGAGACTAAAGAAACCAGGAAATAATCAGAGAAGAGAAGCTGGAACCAGAGAATTTGAAAAAAATGACTCAAATCGATTAATCGATTATCAAAACAGCTGGCGATTAATCTAATAGTTGGTAACTAATTGATTAATCGACTAATTGTTGCAGCTCTAATTAGAATATTACCAGAGTCACGGTGTTAAAGTAGCTGATATTTATGGTACTTCTTAAAAATTCCTAAAATACTTCCTCAAATTATCAAAATAGTTGTCAATTAACGTGATTATTAGCGAATAATTGATTAATCAACTAATCATTGCAGCTCTACTCGTGTTATTTATTATTTTCTGTGCTGGAAACTACATAAAAAACAGTTAATTTTCCAAATGTGTTTGGTAATTTAAATGCTTAATTGATTATTTCTGATAAATAAATAAAGAGAAACCAGCAGAAGTGAAGCGCGACGTCTAACTGGCTGTTATTTAACCTGTGATCCGGTAATGATAGCGCCGAGCTAATAGCAGCTTGTGTGTGATGTCAGCTGTGATTACTGTGATTTCATTTCAGTCTCTGGGCGTCGACGTTAAAACTCACGTTGTCTGTTCAACGGCGGAATCCTGCCGCTGATTCCTGCCGCTGATTCCTGCCGCTGATTCCTGCCGCTGATTCCTGCCGCTGAATCCTGCCGCTGATTCCTGTCACGACACAAGAAAACTGAAGGAAAACGTCAGAAAACAAGGAGAAAACCTCGTTAAACCAACTTCCTGCTGTAAAACATGGACATTTACTGTCTGGAGACTGATTATTGTTGATTATAGACATTTTTACTGGATTTCCTCATTTATTTTGTGACAGACGGAATAAAACGTTGGATTTTACACTGTAAAACCTTAAAATTTGTTCTAAAATAATGGCAGCAATTAGTTTTTTACAGTAAAAGTTTACTGTAAAATAAATTTTAAAAAAAATCAATGAAACACTATGATTTTAATTGTATTTACAGTATTAGGTAATTAATTGTAAAATAAATACAATTAAATATTTTTTTTCATATTTTATTTTAACAATAATTTTATTATTGTATATTTTTTTACTGTGATTTTAATTGTATTCACATTATTTTATATAATTATTTGTACAGTAAAAATCACTTTAATCCTGTGATTGTATTTAATTGTATTTACAGTTTTAGATGATTAATTGTACAATAAAATCATATGTATTCACATTATTTGATAATTACTTGTACAGTAAAATAAAATACTGTGATTTTAATTGTATTTACAGTATTAGGTAATTAATTGTAAAATAAATACAATTACATATTTTTGTTGTATTCACATTATTTGATAATTTGTACAGTAAAATAATTACAGGTAATTAATTGTAAAATAAAATCCTGTAATAAATAAATGTAATGTAAACATAAAAATACTGTGATTCCAGTTGCATTCACAGTATTAGATGAATAATTGTACAATAAAAACAATTAAACACTGATTTCATTTGATTTTTGATTAATTGTACAAAAATATTTTACAAAATTAGGTGATTATATTAACTATAATATTAATTATAATATTAACAGTATTATAATACAGTAACTCTTTGACTTCTGTGATTTTCTACAATATTTACTTATTATAAAATAAAAATAAAAAGTAAAAATACAGCAGTCCACCAAAGTTTTACAGTGCAATCATTTACATTTTAAATAAAGTTTCAAATTTAAAAAAAAAAAGTGTAACTACATTAAATTAGACAATTTATTTTATATCAGAGATGTTTAGGTACGACTCGCCACACGTTTATTATAAAATAAATAATAAAATTAAAAAATGAAATAAAATAACTATAGAAATTTTAATACAACAAAATATATTTTAAAAAATGTTTCAAACAATAAAACAAATATAATAAATACTCCGTCCTCATTATGCACACACACAAAAGTAGATGATTTTTTAAGTAATAAAGATAAAACTTTGGTTTAACTTTATTTAAACTATTTCTCATTGGTTCTAATAATTAAAACAGACACTTGACTGAAGCAGATTTGTCCTCTAACATGTTAAGAGAGTTAAAAACTAGAAAAAAAATCCCTTTAAGGTCCATTTACAACAGATAAAAATGTGATTTTCTCTCAAATTGCTGCATTAAAATTTACAATTCTCTAATTTTTCTATCTCTAACCCGGTAGAAGTGACAGTTCCTGCCTTAAAATAACACAACGCCACTGTTTTATATGAACAAAAAAACTGAAAACCGCAGTAGAAACAAGGCCCTTTAATATAATAACATTTACAGTAGGATGATTTTAACTTTGGGGAATATACTTTGAACACAGAAGCATAAAAAAAGTGATTAATTTCAACATTGAACACCAACTTTTAGCTTGAAGGAAGAAACGGCGTCTTTAAGTTTAAAAACCTACATGCAAAGGCCTCCTGTATGATACAAAAAACAATAAACAGGATTATCTGGGATGAAACCACCGCTCTGTGACAAGTATTCAACATTTTCAGCGTTTTCCCCCAACTACAACTGGTGAATGTACATAGAATAGTTACATGGAGACTGTTATAGTAGCATACGTGGAAAAATGACACGAGAGACGACAGTTCAGCTCGAAAAAGGCCGAGAAGATTAATTAATGCTCGTTAACGACGACCGTCGGGTCATCGGGAACGACAACAGGAAGAAATGGAGGATTATATATAAATATATACATGAGTATGTTAGCATACGGATGGGTTTAAAGCACGTTACTTTAAAAAGTAAAAGTTTTCCACATTAAACCCCTTATTAAACCAGATAAAACGGCTAAAACTAGGTTTTTATTTACAGAAACAGCCAAAGGAGTTGATGCTGCAGCAGGAAAAAATAAAAAAATAAAAAGATATGCACCAGAAACTGACTGGAAATAAAAAGTTCAGAAAAAAAAGGTTTTCTTAGACAAAACAGTGGAAATGGAATGTGATGTGGTCCATAAAGATAAAGAGGATTAAAAAAACAACCGGAGAAATATTCACACTGGGTTACTAAGTTATTTTCTGGCTGTCTGTGTTTTTCTGGTGAATAAATAAAGTTTTTTATCATGAACTGGTTCATGCTTCATAGAGACGCACTGGAAGTTATAATTCTTCATTAGTTTTGAAGCTGCCTCCGTTTTATTGAAGGAAAAAAACATTTTAATGACTTAACTACAGATTAAAAACCAGCTAAAGCGAGAAATGAAGAGGATTCATAAATAATATAAAGCAGTAACACAGCACTGATGAATACTGAGGTAGAGCTGATTTATTATTAGAACAACACAATGGAAGGAGCCAGATTAGTATTATTGCCAATATAAATTAATATTTTAAACTTTGCTGGTGCATTGAAGTGAAAGCGATCCATGATTTAATCTGTTGATTCAGTGAAGCTTTCAAATTAATGGGACAAAAAGTTTAGACAAATACTAAAAAAATATCTTAAAAACTAATATCTTATCTTAATATTTTAGCCCTAACTGTTTAAACAAAGGAGTTTAAATTAAAATAAAACAAATAGTGTCAGTGATCTGGTTTTTCTTTGACCTCACGTGACCCCTGAGATAATTACTGCAGGTAAATTTAGATTATTATTAATATTATTATTATTGCCAATATAAATAAAGATTTTAAACTTTGCTGGTGCATTAAAGTAACGTGATTCTTTTATTTTACTGTTTAATTGGTTGATCTGGTGAAGATTTTAATGGCATTTTTAACATTAACGATGAAAAACTAATTAAATAATAATTCAACTAATAATACTGTTTAAATAATGAGGAATAATCTTGTTTTAACTGTAACTCTTTATTAAAAAAAAGAAAAACAAACTTGTCTTTTATCCGTTTTATATTTGAAATAAAACAAATCGTGACATTGATCTGGTTTCTCCTTTGACCCCACGTGACCCCTGAGGTGATTAATGCAGGTAGATTTACAGCAGGGGTCTAACTTTGTTATTTTAACAATGAGGGAGGCTGAAAAGTTTCATTAAGAGAATAGAGAATGAAACTGCTGCATGAAGCATGAACCAGGCAGAACCAAACGATGAGCAGCCTCGTTAATGACAATTAAACCCAGATCTAAAGGTGTGAGAAAAAAAAAAATCACTTCAAAACTTAAATTCAGAATAAACGCAGCAGCGACTCCGGTGAGGAGCGAGTGTTCAAGGCACTTGTACTTTTTTTTTTCTTAAGCATTCACCATCAATTTCCCCAAAATTATTGGCGGGAAGCTGAGAAACAAGAATTTTCCTGGTGCCAAGAACAACATGTTCGCTGCTGCTGCCTGATGAACGACTGAATATGAAAAGATTTGCATTTGAAGAACGTGCACTGCGGATTTTAAAAATCTTTTTTTTTTATGTAAAACATGAAAACAACAGAACACAAAAAAGGCTCCGAGGCTGTTCAGCCGGATTCTTGTAAAACTTATAAACGGCAGAAGCAAAAAAAAACAAAAAAACAACAACAACAACTCCAAGGCCGTTCAGGCAGATTCTTTAACAGCATGGACCGGAGACGACGACTTTTCTCTGTGATACAACCGTCTGGTTTCTCTTTTTTCACATGGCATGTTTTTTAAATCTGTTCTAAGGATGTAAAACATGAAAACCCAGAACCAAAAAAAAAAACGACTCCAAGGCCGTTCAGCTGAATTCTTTAACAGTGTAGAGCGGAGACGTTTTCTCTCCGTAGTACAGCCATCCGGTTTCTCCTTTTTTTTTTTTAATCCCGGGACAGAGACAACCATTCCCAGTCGTACAGCCAGTTTATCTTCCCCCCACGTGTAGCATGTTTTATTTCCCAGTAACAAACCGTTCTTCACACGCAGTCCACGACAGACCCGTCGTCCTCCTCCGGCCCCCACTCCCCGAACCTCATCTGCGGTGAAGGCGCGGCCGGGTGCAGGTTGTTGATGTCGTCCATGGCGTCGGGGTCGGCGTCGTCCCCGGTGCCGATCCCCAGGTGCCCGCCCTCCTCGCGGTGCGTGCGGATGTGCTTCCTCAGCGCCGCCGGCTCTTTGAAGCTGCGGTTGCAGAAGGGGCAGCAGCAGGGCCGCTCGCCGGTGTGGATCAGCTGGTGGTGCTTCAGGTGCTGTAGGCGGCTCAGACGCTTCCCGCAGATGGCGCAAACGTACGGTTTCTCGCCAGTGTGCGTGCGCCGGTGCTTGCGCAGGCCGTCCAGGTGGCGGAAGCAGTTGCCGCACTCGGAGCAGGAGTAGGGTTTCTCGCCCGTGTGGATGCGCAGGTGCGTCTTGAGGGCACCAGACTCTCGGAAGCGGCGGCCGCAGACGGCGCATGGGTACGGTTTCTCCCCCGTGTGGATGCGGATGTGCTTCTTCAGGCTGGAGATTAGGCGGAAGGTTTTCCCGCACTCCAGACAGTGGTGGGGCCGGTCGGCAGATGGCTCGCTTACTGCCGCCGCCCCATCGGAGGCGGAGGGTCCCGCCGAGTCCTCCGCCCGGCCCGGTGAGACACTGTCACCCCTCCCGCCTCCGGAAGTCCTGGCCAGAGTTTTCTGTTCGTCCAGTCCGCCCTGCTGCAGGCCGCATTCTCCGACAGGTCTTTGGTGCCTCAGCGGGTGGGTGAAGGATCGCTGGGAACCCCCGTCCCCGCCCACCTGGACGTAGCCCAGGTCGCCGATGCCGTGGGGCGGCGGCTCGCCGTCTCTGCTGTCGCTTCGGATCCCCGACTCCTTCCTGCTGCCGGGCTGACCCGACCCCGAGGACGGGCCCTGCTCCTCTTTGATCTCAAACCTGGAGGCTCCGCCCACTCCCTGAGGCTGCCGCTCATCTGGAGGCGAGATGCAAGAGAATGAGGCAAAACTACAGTTCATACAATCCTGAGACGTCTATCATCAAATCTCTGTTATTATTAGTTGTTTGGTTCATAAAATGTCAGTGTTTCCCTTCATGTTTATCCTGTTTTACTGAGATGTAAATAATATATTCACACTCATTACTGGAGAAAAAGAAAAAAAAGCCGATCTATTTATTTTGATAATGAATCATTTTTGGTCATTTTTTTCTGATTCCAGTGTCTAAAAAGAGACTTTTTCCTTTTATTCTCTGAATATCTTTGTGTTGTGGACTACAAACAAAAAGACATTTCGAAGTTTCATCATTTTATGAACCAACCTCAGAATAGTTGTTAACTGCAGCTGTAGAGTAAAATGTTGATAAATGTTTCCTTAAAGCTGAAGATTCAACCTAAAATGTCTTTTTTATTCAAAGATCATCAGTTTATTATTATAGAGACTAAAGAAACCAGGAAATAATCAGAGAAGAGAAGCTGGAACCAGAGAATTTGGACATTTTCTACTGAAAAAATGATGAATTGATTATCAAAATAGTTGGTGATTAATGTGATAGTTGGAAATTAATCAATCAATTAATTATTGCAGCTCTAGTTCAGTCTCCTATAATAATGAACTGATGATCTTTAGGTTGTGAACTGTTAGTCTGGACAAAACCAACGACTAATCGATTAATCGTACCACTAACCAATAGATTAATCAACCGGTATCTACCTGGTCTTCCGGTCTCCGAGCACATGTGACCCGGGTTGGACCCGAACGAGTCCAGCGCGTGGTTCGTCACGGACCCGTCGGGCTGGATCTGGAGCTGGCACATCTTGTTGTAGTCGTCCCGGGGCTCGAACCCGTGCAGCGAGTCGTCCACGGACCCTCCGAGACCCGCCACCAGGTCCACGCCGTTCCGCGGGTTCTGGTGGGTCCCCGCGGCCATGGGGGACAGCGAGGGGCCGAACACGGACTGGCCGACGGTCTGTGGCCCGGTGTATGAGATCTGCAGCTGGTCTATGAGCTTCTGGGCGCTGCACAGACACTCCTGCAGCGTCTTCAGCTCCCGCTCCGACACCTCCAGCCGGACCTTCAGCCGCTCGTTCTCCTGCTCCTTATGCAGCAGCTCCTGCTGGGTCTCGTTCAGAACCAGGACCACCTCGCCCAGCAGGGTGTCCACCGCGGCGGACATGGCGTTCTGGATGGTGGGAGCTAACCGGGACTTCAGGGACGTCACCGTCACCCCCCCTCCGTACGCAGCCTTGTCCGGTTTCCGTTCATAACAGGTCTCCGGTGCCGCGGGTCGGTCCGGTGCGTTGATGATGCTCTGTTTGCGGTTTCCGCCGCTGGAGGAGGAGTCCATGCTGCCGGCGTAGCCGCCCCCCGTCCTCCGGGAAGTCATGGCGTCTGCGGGATAAAAAAGCTAAAAAGAAAAGGGGACGAAAAGGGCAGCGAAATCCCCGCGAGGCGGTTAATTCACGACCAAAAAATCACGACTCAAAAGAAAAAAACAATGCGGAGAACTCCGGGCCGATGCTAACATTAGCTAACATTAGCTAGCAGTAGCCCCGCCAGCTCCGGGGGGGGAAACTCAACGCAGCGGCGGGCGGACGCGGATTTTTCGTCCCGAGCGGAGAGCGGCTTTACCCGCTAAGAGATAGCGCCTGAAGTCGCTGAAAAACCCGCAGCGTCTGCGGCGCCTCAGCCATCTCCTGCGTCTTCTTCTCCCCCGCAGGAACTGCGCCGCTGCGCCGAGGCCCTGTCGCTCGTCGATGACGTCAACACGTCGCAGCGTGACTGCGTTCACCCTGAGTTGTGACTGGAAGGAGCGTTAAAGTAACTGAGTACATTTACTCAAGTTTACTTTATACTTTACTTACGTTTTACAGGAATATTTGCCATAAAATAATATATTTTAATATTCTTTATTATTCTTATTATTTTTGAATGTGTTAAAAGTTGTTTAAACGTATTAAACACGATATTTTATTGATATTATTTTATATTTATTGATATTATTCCACAAAAATTGCAAAAATTTGCCCCAATACAACAATAAAATGCTCTACTGTGTTTGTTAGTGATAAAACAAATAAAAAACAAATAATATAAAATGAGTACTTTTAAAAAAATTACACTATTTATTAACTTATTTATCTTTATTTATTATGTGTAGTTTAGTTCTTTTTTTTGGTAAATCCTTGTTTTTGTATTTTTTTTTGTATTGTATATATTTATTATTTAGATATTTTCATCTCCAGCAGGAAGTCATGAGACTATTTTAGAATATTTTTGAGGTACTTGTACTTTACTTTATTACTTTATACTTCCATTTTACTACATTTCAGCAGGAATTATTGTACTTTCTCCATTTCTCTGATTCAACACCTGCATGTTAAAGTAACAGACCAGAACTTAACAATACACGCTATAAATTAAACAATAATATATTTGAATTGTGAGTATTTGAAGGTTATTTGAAGGTGTTCCAGCTTTAATGAGCCTGTAAGTGGTAGAAAGTTTGTCCTGTTAAAATCTAAATTTACACTTTCACGGCTCAAATTCTGAAATAACCGCAGGTCATCGACCTCTCGGCAGGTTTTAAAAGCTGAAACTGCTGAAGGAAAACAGGATTTATCCCTCATGGACGACAGCTGCTGCTGCTAAATGCTGCTTTTATTTCAGGAATCATCAGTTTCTGCAGAACAGGAATAATCCTGAATAATCCTCTGGATTAATTAAAGATGGAATCAGAATAAAACTCACATCCATTCTGCTGCAAGTCAACAGTCTGACACTAGGAGGCGCTGCAGCTTTAATATTCAACAGAACAGAGAAACATACAGGACATTTACTACATTTGATGCTGCTTTATACTCATTTAGATTAAATAATGAAGGGAGGAGGGAGAGCAGCTATTTTGATAATTGATTAATGGATTAGAGTCATTTATTAATTAGTAAATGTCTAAATTCTCTGGTTCCAGCTTCTCTTCTCTGATTATTTCCTGGTTTCTTTAGTCTCTATAATAATAAACTGATGATCTTTGGGTTGTGGACTGTTGGTCTGGACATGCTTTTATTTTGAAGGGCCCCTATTTTGACTGTATTCCCAGTTTAATATTTAAATTTTCATGGTTTATTCATAACAAATAGCTGTGTTTATGGTCCTAAAGCAGCTTTAGCAACAATACAGTCTGCCTCAATCAATTCATTGATTAGTTGATAATTATTACATGAATTGATTAATGGATTTGAATCATTTTAAAAGAAGAAAATGTCTAAATTCTCTGGTTCCAGCTTCTCTTCTCTGATTATTTCCTGGTTTCTTTAGTCTCTATAATAATAAACTGATGATCTTTGGGTGAGGAAGAAGCAAAGAAGGAAGAATAATGGATCTGATGAGGGAAGGAATAGAAGTAAATCAACAAGGGAAGGAAACAAGTGTCCAAGCAATAGGGATAACTGCACCCTGGAGAGGATTAGGAACCAAAACCCATTAAAATATGTGGATGCAGCTGGTTGTAAACTGTTGGTTTGGACAAAACAAGACATTTTAGGTTGAATCTTCATCTGAGCTGCAAACAACAACTAATCATTGTTTCCCATAAACTGATGATTAATCCTGTAAATGCTGCTGTTTCATTCCTTCATTAAATTAACTGTGAGTGATTTAAACCAGAAATAACCTTAGAAACTATTTCCTGCTCATTATTTCATCATTTCTGCCCCTTTTTTTTCTAAAAATCCAGAAGAAACCGGCAAAGACAGACGTTTTCTTTGGCATATATATATAAATATATATATATTTCTCATGAATATAATTTATTCCTTATGGATTTGACCCAGATGAGGAAAACAGACCCAACCCTGTGGTTTTGGGAAATAATGACATGCTCAATGGCAAAAAAATGCGATTATGCAACCGAGCATCTAACAGCTACCATCTGCTTCCCCACTTCTCTGCCACTTCAGTCACTTCTTTCTATTTCCTGTTGCACCACCTTTAAAATCATCGTGGGCTGATTAAACCTGCATCACGCAGCCGTCAGCTGGTATTTTTAGATCAGGGACGATTCTAAAGAAATGAGGCAACACCAGAGTTTTTCAGACATAATAAAGACGTAAATAAACCACACACACACTGGTTGATGTAAATATTCACGTCTGATTCACACACACTCCCACACACTCATTCCTGTTTGAGCTCACACCCTAAATCACTCACTGACGTTAAGACAGAAGAAGAAATGGATGAAAAACTGTTAAAATCAGGGGAAAAAGGGGTTTTCAACAACTTCCTGTCACATGACCCAACGACTTCCTCCTGAAAACATGGAGGACGCAAAAAAAGAGTCGTTTTATTTAAATTATTATAGTTTTCAACCCTGACGTGTATATATATATATATATATATATATATATATATATATATATATATATTTAATCCTTCAAACGTCTAGAATAACTCAAAATAATAATTTTGTACGTCGGATAAATAGTTTTTGTTTATTGGCAGATTTGTGCAACGAGCAGGAAACTAAATTATTTTTAGTTTTTATTTTATTTATTTATTTATAATTATATGTATGAAAAATTTGTCAATAACTGTAAATAATTAAATAAGTAAAAAGGAAATGAACGAGGGAAGATGGAGAGAAAGGTAGAAGGAAATATGTTTATTCATTTTATTTAAATTATCATGATTTTATATTATATAATAATTATAAAAATATAAAATAAATATAAAATAATTATATTAAAATAATTATATTTATATTATAAAATTATATCATAATCATACAATTATAAAATAATTATATTTATATTATAAAATTATATAATATTATAAAATTATATTTATATTATAAAATTACATAATATTATAAAATTATATAATATTATAAAATTATAAAATAAATATATTAATTATATAAAATAATTATATTTATATTAAAAAATATATAATAATTATAAAATTATAAAATAAATATAAAATAATTATATTAAAATAATTATATTATAAAATTATATAATATTATAAAAATATATATTATAAAATTATAAAATAAATATATTAATTATATAAAAATGATTATATTAATTATATAAAAATAATTATATTTATATTATAAAATTATATAATATTATAAAATTATATAATAATTATACAACTATAAAATAATTATATTATAAAATTATATAATAATTATGAAATTATAAAATAATTGTAAAATAATTATATTAATTATATATAAATCGTTATATTTATATTATGTTTTGTTAATAAAGTTATATTTTATTTAAATATTTTGTATTGTGTTATATTTTAATGTTATTTTATGTAAATTATCATGATTTTTTTTATTTAATCATTCGAGTCTTTATAATAACAAAAACAACTTTGTTCCTGGGATAAATATAAAGTTTTAAATAAAGTTTTGGGTAAATTTAACTATAGTTGTCAGTTATTATCATGATATTTTATTAAAAACAGAGAATAAAATGATTGTTAGTGCAGGACAGATAAATTAACATGGTTTTATAATATATTATAAATATATTTTTATTTATGTGCATATTTCTTCAAGCAATGACTCGTTTTCTGGTATTTTTCTGCAAAGCAGAGAACAAAATGGAAAAAAACAAGTTGTTCGTGACTCAACTGTTGCATAAAGACCTGATTCAATGGTTAAAACGTGTTAAGCTTTGGTTTCTGGATGTATTTACCTGCTGCAGCAGGAATGTTTGGATCATATCACAGTTAAATTCATCATGATGCAGCAGTTTTATTGGAACAGGAAGATTGAGGTGACTTTCTGTTTAACCTGAACCCCTGAACAGCTGCGTTTACCCTTTAATATAAACTTTAAAAATAGTTTTTCCATGTGTCATCTCAACATGTTCGGTCCCTGGTTTCCTCCTCTGGGATAAAGGACAGAAAGAACCTCCCTGATTTAATGAAAACACTTTGAGTTTCTCAGTTTTAGACGATTCAGTCAGATTCCAGCTTTAAAACCAGAACAGAATCAGGTGGTTTCATTTTCTGAAGGAGAGAAGGAAATGATAATCGATTAATTAGTAAATGTCCAAATTCTCTGGTTCCAGCTTCTCTTCTCTGATTATTTCCTGGTTTCTTTAGTCTCTATAATAATAAACTGATGATCTTTGGACAAAAAAAGACATTTTATGTTGAATCTTCATCTTTGAAAACAGTGAAAAACAAATGATTTAGTATATTTACCTTATTATTAGTCTGTGTTAAGTTATTTCAACCAGTTTAATCTATAAATAATCCCATTTTATCCTATTTAAACACTGATCTGGACTCATTTATAGATATAAACCCAGTGGAATTGTCCTTTTCCTCGAATTTAATGCTTTATATCTTATTTTCAGCCATGTTTTGATGTGTTTGACACATTTTTAAGTAGAAAATATCAAAATTCTCTGATTATTTCCTGGTTTCTTTAGTCTCGATCCATAAAGGTGCCAGAGTCTGGACCCGATTTAAGGTCCACACTCTGGACCAAAAGGTATCCCTGTTCTTAATTTATGAATGGAGGTCAATGTACAAGCAATAGGGATATCCATAAATCAAGGGGCCAAAGTCTGGACCTGGTTCAGGGACTGGTCAGAAAACTCACCTGACCTTAAAACCATAGAATCTCTATGTGGAATAATGAAGAGGAAGATCAGTCACAAGTAATATTCTAATTTTCTGATACTGAATTTGGAATTTCCATTAGTTTTTAGTCAGTCTTCACTTTTTGAATGGGAGTCAATGAACCAGCAATAGGGATATCCACACCAAAACCCAGTAAAATGAATGAATTGAATGATTATTTACAGCTTATAATAAGCATTTACTCTTATTTCCACCTTATTTACAGCCCCTATAAATAAGCAGAAGGATAGAAGTTAACATTTAAGGGGGAAGAACAGTTATAACGAGGGAGGAAGGGAAAGATACGAGTATAAAAAGGAAGGAGGAAGAATGTGGATATAATGAGGGAGGAGGGAAATAAATTAATAGTCCAGTCAGGTCAGTTTCTGACCTCCTCCTCACCAGACTCACATTCTTTCTGATTATTCCTGCAGTGTCTGCTCCTTTCAGAGTAAAATAACCCACATTCTCTGTAGGTGAATAACATAAATAACATCATAAATATGCAGGATGAATAATGCTGAACACATCCCTGTCACTTCCCAGTCAAATCCTAAAAAAAAAACAGCTCATTAACAACGAGACACGCGCTGAAAACCAGAGAAATGTGGTGAAATTAATGAGAGATTATAGTAAATCCACTAATAACATCCAGTCATGAGGAGGAGGAGGAGGAGCTGGAATGAGGAGAGTGGGAGGGAGGGAAGGAAAGAAGGAGGTGATTGTTGAGGAGAAGGAAAACATATAAAAGAGGAGACAAACAGAGAGAGGAGTAAAAACCGAGGAGGAGATTTCAGGATCAGAAGCAACAAACAGGTAGGTGTTTCCTTCTTTTCTATCATTTCTACTCATTTCTCTCACTTTCCACTGAATTCCTGGATCTTATCTGTTTGATTTATTCTAAACGGGAGTTCACCTCAGGTATTCCAGCCCTGTGGATTCATGTGGAACCTAAAAGCAGCTTTCCTGTAACTGGATCAGTGTGTGTGTGTGTGTGTGTGTGTGTGTGTGTGTGTGTGTGTGTGTGTGTGTGTGTGTGTGTGTTGTGCAATCCTACGTGTGGAAGATAAACGAGTGTGAAGCGGCTCCAGCAGTTTAAGTGAACCCATGTGGAGCTGTTGTTTCGGGGACTTTTACACGGCTGCAGATCATAAATCTCTGATTTAAACTTTAAAACGACGTCTTTTAAAGTTTCTGATGAAAGAAGAAAAAACTTCAGCTGCGTTTCAGACACGGGTCCAACTGAAAAATGAAATAATACGTGAAAATGTCCTGTTTTTAGTGGAATTAGACTCAAATTTAGTAGAATTATTTATTCTACTGGCAGATCATTTAGATTATTACGAGGTTTTGTCTTGATTTTAGTCAATTTAATCCTTTTTTAAGAAAATAATAGTCTTTTCTTATTGATTTTAGTGAATTTAATAAGAAAATCTTAGTCGAAATGACACAAATCAAGACAAAACTTGAAATAATCTAATTTATCTGCCAGTAGAATCAGATAATTCTACTAAAAACAAGATATTTTCACCTGTTGAATTTTCATTTTATGCCCAAAATGTTAATTCTGAAGTTTCTCTGGCTTGTTTTTAGTAGAATTAGTCTAATATTTAGTAGAATTATTTATTCTACTGGCAGATAATTTAGATTATTTCAATTTTTTCTTGATTTTAGTCAATTTAATCTTTTTTTTAAAGAAAACAATAGTCTTTTCTTATTGATTTTAGTCAATTTAATAAGAAAATCGTAGTCGAAATGACACAAATCAAGAAAAAAACTTGTAATAATCTAAATTATCTGCTATAATTAGTAGATAATTCTACTAAATATTTGACTAATTGAACCAAAACCAAGATATTTTCACCTGATAAGTTTTCATTTTATGCCCAAAATGCTAATTCTGGAGTTTGTCTGATCTTAACAATTAAAATATCTTGTTTTTAGTAGAATTAGTCTAATATTTAGTAGAATTATCTGATTCTACTGGCAGATCATTTAGATTATTACAAGTTTTTTCTTGATTTGTGTCATTTCGACTGAGATTTTCTTAAAAAAGAAGATTAAATTGACTAAAATCAAGAAAAAAACTTGTAATAATCTAAATTATCTGCCAGTGGAATAAATAATTCTACTTAATATTTGACTAATTGAACCAAAAACAAGATATTTTCACCTGATAAGTTTTCATTTTATGCTCAAAATGCTAATTCTGAAGTAGAAAACAACATTTAACACTAACATTTTCTTTAAAAAAGGATTAAATTGACTAAAATCAAGAAAAAAAACTTGTAATAATCTAAATTATCTGCTATAATTAGTAGATAATTCTACTAAATATTTGACTAATTGAACCAAAAACAAGATATTTTAATTGTTAAGATCAGACAAACTCCAGAATTAACATCTTGGGCATAAAATGAAAACTTATCAGGTGAAAATATCTTGTTTTTGGTTCAATTAGTCAAATATTAAGTAGAATTATCTACTAATTATAGCAGATAATTTAGATTATTACAAGTTTTTTTCTTGATTTGTGTCATTTTGACTAAGATTTACTTAAAATAAGAAGATTAAATCAACAATAAAAGACTATCTTAGCTTTATTTCCTCAATTTTAGTGAATTTAATCTTATTTCTTTTTTTTAAATGTGACCCAATTGACACAAATCACTTGAAATATGTTAAATTATCTGCCGTTTATAAATGTAAATGTCTTTAAAAGATTTAAACCCTGTTCAAAGTATTTCACATATGAGGAAAAACTGAAATATTATCGTGTTTTTGGTCCAATATTGAGTAGAAAACAACATTTAACACTTAAAAAAGGATTAAATTGTCATTGGAATCAGATAATTCTACTTAATATTAGACTCATTTTACCAAAAAACATGATATTTTCACTTATTCAGGCCGGAGACGCCTCAGAATTAACATTTCTGGCATCAATTTGGGCATAAAATCAGATTTTATGAGGTGAAAATGTCTTTTATTTAGTAGAATTATTTATTTCACAGGCAGATAATTCAGTTTCTTTTTCTTGTTTCTTATTTTCTATGGATTGTTCACAGTTTCATTAGTTTAAAAACTGTTATTTACTGCATTATTATTTATTACTGATAAACTCGGATTAACCTTTAAACCTGCAGATTAAAGTCATTTTAAAGAAGAAAACGTCCAAATTCTCTGGTTCCAGCTTCTCTTCTCTGATTATTCTAGTCTCTATAATAAAAAACTGATGATCTTTGGATAAAAAAAGACATTTCAGGTTGAATCTTCAGCTTTAATAATCAATAAAACTAAAAATAATAGACAGTTTAATCAGAATAATCATTAGTTTCATCTCTACTGCACAAGTTAGAGGTTTGATTCTTTGACATTTTCATAAAACAAGTGAAATAAAATGAATAAACTCCATATTAAACGTTCAGGTTCATGTCAAACGTTGGTTTCAAACGTTTTAAAGCGACACACGCGTCACATCAGCCGTTTATTTAACAGCTGTTGTGGTTTTTTCCATCTGTCACAGTCAGGAAGTTATGTCAGTGAATGAGTTGGTGTTACAGGCTGATTTTACAGCTGTCGCACACAGAAACTACAGCAAAATGAAATGAGATCATTCTACGTCTGTGTTACACTAACAAGTTATTTCCACCTGGTCGTTCTTCGTGTTTTGCAGTGTTTTTTTCTCAGCTGGTGTAAAACATGTCAAACAAGCAGAGAAATAACCGGGACGATGATTTAATGATGTTTAACTATATTCAATGAAAAAACACAGATTTTCTTTTATACTCAGGATCTGAATTAAAGCAGGAGGCTCTTAAAGAGACAGTACGTCATTTTAACCAATGTGTGCATCAGCACATTAATTAAACTTTCTCACGTGTGTTTTAAACATTTTAACTTGATATTAGCTCAAATTAAATTATATGTTTAACCTGTTAAAACCCTAAACCTCCTGATGCAGCTGCAGCTTTGAGTTTTATCCATTAATCCCAGTAAAAACCTCAACTCCAACATTAAATAAAGTGTTTTATCTGTAATAAAACCCAATGTTACTGTTACAGCATCAATATATATCATCAAAAAACATCCTACACAATATATTCTACATGTTCTGTTAAAAAAAAATGATTAAAAGTCAGAAACATAAGTTAAAAAGTCAAAAACATGAGATAAAATGTCAAAATCTCAACTATAAAATCAAAAATATGAGTTAAAAAGTAATAAACATGACATAAAAGTCAGAAATATGAGCTAAAATGTCCAAATGTGATTTAAAAAGTCAAAAATATGAGATTAAGTGTAAAAGATTGAGCTAAAAAGTCAAAAACATGGGATAAATGTTCAAATGTGATGTAAATAGTCAAAAATATGAGACTAAATGTACAAATATAAGATAAAAAGTCAAAAACATGAGATAAAATGTCAAAATCTCAACTATAAAATCAAAAATATGAGTTAAAAAGTAAGAAACATGAGGTAAAAGTCAGAAAACATGAGATAAAATGTACAAATGTGACCGAAAAAGTCAGAAAACATGAGATAAAATGTAAGAAATAAGAGATAAAATGTTCAAATTTGATCTAAATAGTCAAAAATATGAGATTAAGTCTAAAAATTTAAGATAAAAAGTCAAAAACATGAGATAAAATGTCAAAATCTCAACTATAAAATCAAAAATATGAGTTAAAAAGTCCAAATGTGATCTAAAAAGTCAAAAATATGAGATTAAAAATTAAAACTTTGAGCTAAAAAGTCAAAAAACATGAGATAAAAAGTAGGAAAAATGAGATAAAATGGTTCAAATTTGATCTAAATAGTCAAAAATATGAGATTAAATGTAAAAATTTACGATAAAAAGTCAAAAACATGAGATAAAATGTCAAAATCTCAACTATAAAATTAAAAATATGATTTAAAAAGTAAGAAACATGAGGTAAAAGTCAGAAATATGAGATAAAATGTTCAAATTTGACCTAAAAAGTCAGAAATATGAGGTAAAAAAGTTCAACTTTGAGCTAAAAAGTCAAAAAACATGAGTTAAAATGTTCAAATTTGATCTAAATAGTCAAAAATATGAGATTAAATGTAAAAATTTAAGATAAAAAGTCAAAAACACGAGATAAAGTTTAGTTTTTCATGATTTGGATTTACTCACTATTAGACTAATTGTACCAAAAACAGGACAATTAAACTTGTATTAGACTTTATCACAGTGGTGATTATTAACCTTCTATCACATTAAATATTAATTAAACTTGGTAAAAAAAGGCCTGAATAATAAATATATTGAAGAAAAAGTTGGATAGTTTCATGCTATGTCTACTATACTATGTCCATCAGCAATAGGGATATCCTGGTCATGTGACCTCATAAATTGTATGTCCTTCAAAATAAAAGACAGACAATTTAGTGTTTCCCATTAAAAAGTAGAGTGGATTTAGGATTAGTTTAACCCGTTAAACTCCAGGTTCCCCTGAGATTGCTGCACTAATCATGTACAAATATAGTGAAGCTATACATCAAATTAAACAGGAGAAACTCCACTACAAGCACATATAAGTCATATTTACACACAGCAAACACAACTCCAACACCAAGCTAATTAATTAACTAATATGAAAATCGCTATACGATCATAAAGCCAACCCACTCTCCACATTTTGATGGCTAGCGCTCTGATACTTCATGTTATACAAACAAATGACATCTCATATGAAAGCTGAGACTGTGACGAGTCCAACGGTACCATCAGTGTAGCTTTATGACAAAAACTCAGTAAACTAGCAGCCAAAAAACACTACAGTTAAAAGTCACTTGTTTGAAGCGACGAACAAAAACTGTGTTTTTTTGTTGCTGTTTTGGGATGAAAATGTTTATTTGAGATCAATAAATGTTGGTTTAGTGTCGACCAACATCTCTGTGTTTATTCCAGATATACCTACTGACTATGGGGATGTCCTAAACATAAAAAAGGGCTGGAGGTCAAGGGGTTAAAGTGATCTTCATTGACTAAAACAGTGATTTTCATTCAAAAATAAGGACATTTCTAAGTGGCCCCACACTTTTTCCTGGGCATTAATTGGTTTCCATTAATTCTAACGAGTTCTACTTCTGATTTCCTGTGTCTGCTCCTCAGGCTGCATCATGAACCTCCTGCTGATGGTTTTCCTGGTTTTCCTCAGAGATTCTGCTCCTTTTCCTACAACCTCCGGCAGCACTGAACCATATGTGGACGACTATATTTATGAAGATTCGACGACGTTGCCCCCGCCGGTGAGGCCGGTCCCGGGCGTCGGCGTGGGCCATCGCTGCAAATACAACCCGTGTCTGGAGAACCAGCCGCCCTGCTCCAAGATGCAGGCCGCCACCGGCTGCCTGTGCCCGGGCCTCACGGCGTACGACGCCACGCCGGAGGCCCCACGCCTCCAGTCGGTGTCCTGGAACGGGTCAGAGGTCGTGGTGCGGTGGTGCGCGCCCAACTCACGGGTGACGTCGTACGCCGTGACCGTCGGCGGCGGCAGGAGGCTGCGGTTCGGCGAGGAGAGGCGGAGCGGCGGCGTGGGAGACATCGAGGACGTGGCGGAGGTGTGCGTGGTGGCGGTGAACGACGCCGGAGACAGCGAGGGCAGCTGTGAGCTGTACCGGCCGGACCGCGGCGGCGGCCTGGCGCTGAAGGCCGGGCTCATCGGGGGGGCGCTGGGCCTCCTGCTGTTAGTCGCCATCATTGGCGGGATCCTGCTCTGGAGGCGCAGGAAGCAACAGAAACAGGAAGTCAGCGTCTCCATGCACGCCGGAAACGCGGCGGCACAGTGACGCCCGAAAGAGAAACCACACGGATGTTTCAAACTGAAAAATGGCCGCCATTCATTTCAAAGTTAGTTTCCCGCCTCGTGCATACCCCGAAAAAGCTGCTGACTTCCTGGTTTATTTCCTCGTTATCTGACCCATCAGTAGAGTCACCTCCCATGATGCTCTGGGGCTTCCCATCATGCCCCGGGGCAATGAGAACGTGTAAACGTGCAAACAAAACTCAAACAAACAAAACAACAGTATGCGTCATACATTATAGTTGAGGTATTTAAATAAATTAACACAGTATGATAAATATTATGCATATTTTAATAAATTATATAATAATAATAATAAATTATAAAAATATTTGAGATGTTTATTTCTCTTGCTGACGACATTAAAAACCGCGAGAACAGAGAATTTTTATAGTTTATAGTTGACGTCCTGTCAACACATTTATCAGCTTCTCTTTTACTATTGACGTCTGTGGGATTTTTTTGTTGCAGTACCATGAGTGGCCACTGGGGGAAAACTGCACCATATCCAGGTTTTATAGTACATCCGTGGAGAAACCACACGGATGGTTATTCAACCGTGAGAACACAATCCCCTCCCCGTTCTGTGATGACTCAGAATTAACAGGAATATACGGCAATAAGCAGGAATAATTACGAAATTTACAAAAAAGAAGGTTGGTCCTTAACAGGGAATACAGTTAAATACAGTTGATGACATATATATTATAGCATCATCTTTACTATACTTTTCTTTTTGTGGATATCAGCTGTTTTCTATGACAAACTCAGGCAACAGCCAGAACTCTGTGGAGACGAGTTAAAACCTGAACATCCACCAAACAAAGACTGGAACGTTACCACACGACAACTTTAAATATGTGGTTTTAAATCGGTTTGGATTCTGTGGGTTGAAGCTCGTTGTTTCTTAGTCCACTGCAAAAACTGAAAACAGGTGGAAATACTAAGATTTGGGTAGAATTAGTCCAGTATTGTGCAGTTTTTTCCTGATTTGGGTCAATTTGGTTTTGTTTTAAGAAAAAATAACTAATATTTTCTTTAAAAAAAAGAATAAATTGACTAAAATCAAGAAAAAAACTTGAAATAAGTTTGACTAAAAACACAATAAGGTTTTAATTTTTGTTGTGAATCAGTAAATTTTTAAGATATTTACACTTAACAAGTCTAAATATCATTTTGGTATAATATTAAATAGAATTATCTTATTCTATTTGCAGATAATTTAGCCTATTTCAAGTTCTTTTGGTGATTTTTGGTGTTTTTTAAAGAAATGTTAAAGAAATTATTATTATACATATTAGATCTATAATGGTGTGAATGTTCAACTTTCAAATATTAAATAAGAATGTATTGATATAGCAGCTAAGCTAGCTGCTAAGCTAGCTGCTAAATGTTAAATATGCCCAGAATCCTCCAGTTTAACCAACACATCAAAGGTTTCTGGTAATTTACCAGACATTTTCCACACGTTTGCAGCAGATTCTTCTGAGGAAACGTCCTCGTCTGACATCATCTCACATTTTGATATCGTTTTATTCCACATCTGGTTATAAAACAAGCTGGAATCCAGCTGCACAGAAGGATTAGCTTGTTTCCCCCAGTGAAACTCCAGCAGCACGCGAACGTGCTCAAACACAGATGGACTTTTTCTGTTTGTTCCAAACATCAGGTTTCAGGAATGTGCCGATAAGTCAGATATGAGGGTTTCTCTGCTAGAATGAACGGAAACAACAAAGTAGAAAGGACCTGAAGTATTTATTTATTCTACTTTTAGCCACGTTGGTTCATGTATTGATCAGACGTCGTTAAATTATACTAATTAATGACATTAGAATGGTGGCGGATGATAATAAAGGTTTAAATGATGTTTTGAACATATTGTATATGGAACATATATATATATATATATATATATATATATATATATATATATATATATATATATATATGTGTGTGTGTGTTGTTTTCAGGTGTTTTAAATCTCTCTGTGAGAGTTTCTTGTTTTTTTTGTGTTGAATTAAATAAAATTGTTCATGTTTTCATTGGTTTAAAGACGTTTTTCTGTTTATTTATAACAGATTCATCGTTAATTCTGTACATTAGAGATTTAACAATTAGTTGATTAATTAGTTTCTAACTATTAGATTAATCACCAACTGTTTGATTAATCGATTTGAGTCGTTTTGTGCAAATTCTCTGGTTTTAGGGCTCAATTTTAGAGCTGCATTGATTAGTTGATTAATCACCAACTATTTAATAATCAATTAATAGATTAGAGTCACTTTTAATTATAAAACATCTAAATTCTCTGGTTCCAGCTTCTCTTCTCTGATTATTTCCTGGTTTCTTTAGTCTCTATAATAATAAACTGATGATCTTTGGGTTGTAGACTTGCATGCTTTTATTTTGAAGGGCCCCTATTTTTACTGTATTCCCAGTTTAATATTTAAATTTTCATGGTTTATTCATAACAAATAACTGTGTTTATGGTCCTAAAGCAGCTTTAGCAACAATACAGTCTGCCTCAATCAATTAATTGATTAGTTGATGATTATTACATGAATTGATTAATGGATTAGAGTCATTTTAAAGAAGAAAATGTCTAAATTCTCTGGTTCCAGCTTCTCTTCTCTGATTATTTCCTGGTTTCTTTAGTCTCTATAATAATAAACTGATGTTTTTTAACTGTTCTATATATAATAGATATAATCTACATATTAAATTCTATATATTCTAAATGTTTTGACGTCTAAACACGTGTGACATCATGTTATTGCTCCACAGCTTTGACACAGCTGCTGTTTTCTGGTTTTTTTCCATCTGTAGGAAGTTTAGTGCAGTTTAGTGAAGATGAGGCTGTTTTTACAGCTGTCAGTGTCTCTGAGCCTCATCCAGCTCTTCCTGCTGCTTAAAGACAAGAGAAACCCAATATGTAAGTTTATCTGATGCTCCATCTGTGTCCTGCAGCCGTGGTTTAATCCATTCCTGCTGCTTTGTTTGATTATTTTTATATTTTAACATCCCAGACGTATAGAAGCCGTCTCACATCTGGAATCTTCATCCAGAGGCTGAAACGTCTCCAGACGCTGGTTTTATGGCTCAAATCCAGCCTGAGTTGAACAGTAGCTGCTGATTCCATGATGTTTTCAGAGGAAACTACAACTTTTCTTCTTCTAAACGTCGTCTTAACCTTAAATGGAGCTAAAGTGAAACCAGTCGCTCATAAACATGATCAGGAAACGAGGAAACTGACGTCACGAAGGTTTAAAAGTATTAAACTTGGAAAATCTACCAGTGAATTTACAGCTTTGACGTCGTAGATCAGAATCAATAAGTAATAATAGAATAGATGATTAGTTTTAATAATCAATTCATTGATTTGAGTCATTTTTTAATCAGAAAATGTCTAAATTCTCTGGTTCCAGCTTCTTTTTATAGTTTCTATAATAATTAACTAATGATCTTGTTTCAATAACCAATAAATTAATCGAATAATTAATTATTTATTTAATCTAAATATATTTTTAGCTCATATTTTTGACTTTAAAATCAAAGATATTGACAAAAATATGAGATTAAAAGGTTAAAATAGATATAAATTCATTGATATTAGATAAATTGATAAATTCATTAGATATCAATCAGAGCTGCAATGATTCATTAATTAGTTAATTAATCAACTTTTTTAATAATCAATTAATTGATTTGACTCATTTTTTCAGTAGAAAATATCTTGAATTCTCTGATTCCATCAGCAGCAAATGTTGTTTATTTGTTTTATTTATTGATTTTAATCAACTGTTTTTATAAAAATAATAATAGAAAAGTCTAAATTAATCGATAAAAACATGAGATAAAAAGACAAAATTAGTATTTTTACTGTTTTTATTCTACTTTCTACTATTTAATCGACTATTAGAATAAAAATAAACATCAGATAATTAATTAGTTTCCAATTATCACATTAATCAATGACTATTTTAATAATCAATTAATTGATTTGAGTCATTTTTTAATCAGAAAATGTCTAAATTCTCTGATTATTTAGTAAAAAAAAAACATTTTAGCTTCGTTTAATCAACATTTTATGAACCAATCAACTAATTAATCGTTTCAATAATCAATAGATTGACTATTAAAATAACTGCAGCTCTATTATAAATATAAATATATTTTATATATGTGTTTTATGTAAAGCTGCAACAATTAATTGATTATTTACCAACTATTACCTTAATTACTTATTTAATTCAGTGTAATTTATGTTTAATTAATATGCAAATGAAGCAGAGTTTTAATCTTTTATGAGAAAATGAGAATATTCTGCTGTGAAATACAGTGAATTAAAGGATAAAATGCATCAATTAGTCAATTAATTGATTAGTTGATAACTATCACATTAATCAACAGCTGTTTTATTGATTAATTCATGGATTTGAGTCATTTCAAAGATGAAAATGTCCATTTTTTCTGGCTCCAGTTTCTCAAACCTGATTATTTTCTGGTTTCTTTAGTAGAAAATAGATGAATAAGTTAAATATTGATGTTTGTTGTCAAGTCTTTATATTTAATTTGCTGTTTTCACATAAAATGGGTCAAATTAAAGGGTTTTTGTGACTTTGCAGCTGCTGTTTTCAGTGAATTCATCAGATTCTGAGCCTGTTTCTTCATTAGTTGAAGCAGCTGAGACGAAGGATTCACAGCGAATCACTGATTTCAGTCAAACGGTGACTAACGTCCATGTTTGTCCGTCTGATGCATCATAAACAGTGAATCAGCTGTTTAGAACATTTAGATCCATTTAACGTGATGAATGAGTCACAGGATCAGATGCAGCTGCTGCACTTTCTGTTTTATTACAGATACAAACAGTCGCTCTGACCTCAACAGATAGAAAGTATGAAAATAAGGAGAAGACGTGATGTTCTGCACTCAAATCTAATTTATTGATTTCATTCAAAGATTAAAACGCAGCAGAAATCACTTTAAACAGGATAAAAACAGGAAAAACACACGGATCCATGTTTTATATGATTGATATGAAGCAAACAACTGATCAATCAATGGTTTTAATAATCAATAGAATAAAAAACGATTAAAATAGTTGTTAAAAACAGTAAATAAGTAAATAAATGATCAGATATTTTAACACATTTACTTCAGGAATATATTAATAATTATATAATAATTATAATTAATTATAATTATAATTAGAGCTGCAACGATTAATCAATTTAAATATTTTATTTAATCAATATTATATATATATATACAGATATTAAAAGTAATAATAAGATAATAAATAAAATAAAAATAATAAAAATAATAAATAAAATAATATAAATAATAAATAAAATAAAATTATAAAAATTATAATAAAATAAAATATAAAAAATAATAAATAAAATAAAAATAATAAAAATAATAATAATAATAATAATAAACATTAATATATTAGAGTCATTTTTAAGAAGAAAATCAAATTTCTTCTATAAATAAATAAATTAATGAATTAAAAACACATTTTAGGTTAAATCTTCAGGTTTAATTGATTAATCGTTTTATTAATTGTATATATTATAATAATAATATAGAATAAAAATAATCAACTATTAAAATAGTTGCAGCTTTAAAGTCAAATAAATGATCAGATATTTTAACACATTTACTTCAGTGATATTATATAATATATTATATAATATTATAATTAGAGCTGCAGCGATTAATCAATTAGTTGACAACTATCACATTAATCAACAGCTAATTTAATAATAATTAATTAATCAATTATATATATACGTATATCCAGATATTAAAAGTAATAATAAAATAATAAATAAAATAAATTAATAATAATAAAAACATTAATATATTTGAGTCATTTTTAAGAAGAAAATTCCTCCAGTAAATTAATTAATTAAAAATGTTTAATTTGCATTTTACACCATTTAATGAACCAAAAACGAATTGATTAATTGTTTAATTAATATTATATATAATAATAATAATAGTACTGAATTAATAATAATTAATAATACTAATACTGAATTATAATTTGATGCTTTACATAAATAAAAAGAAGAGAATGATGTAAAACGTGTTTAATGTTTACAGGAGATAAAATGAGTGTGTTGCCCTCTGCTGGACACTCGAAGGAAAGAAGATTAAATATTAAATATTAATTATTACAAACAAACTAAATAAAAAAGAAAAAAACAGCAAACATTTAAATTCTTTATTAAAGTAATTTATAAAACTGATTTATATTTTATAACAATCTGCATTAACTACAGTTAAAATATAACTAATACTTGGAGAAATGAGAATATTCTGCTCTGAAATACAGAGAATTAAAGGAAAAAGTGACATGAAATGAAACGATTAGTCGATTAATTGATTAGTCGACAACTTTTACATTAATTAACAACTATTTTAATAATCGATTAATTGATTTGAGTCATTTATTAATTAGAAAATGTGTAAATTCTCTGGTTCCAGCTTCTCTTCTCTGATTATTTCCTGGTTTCTTTAGTCTCTATAATAATAAACTGATGATCTTTGGGTTGTGGACTGTTGCTCTGGACATGCTTTTATTTTGAAGGGCCCCTATTTTGACTGTATTCCCAGTTTAATATTTAAATTTTCATGGTTTATTCATAACAAATATCTGTGTTTATGGTCCTAAAGCAGCTTTAGCAACAATACAGTCTGCCTCAATCAATTCATTGATTAGTTGATAATTATTACATGAATTGATTAATGGATTAGAGTCATTTTAAAGAAGAAAATGTCTAAATTCTCTGGTTCCAGCTTCTCTTCTCTGATTATTTCCTGGTTTCTTTAGTCTCTATAATAATAAACTGATGATCTTTGGATAAAAAAAGACATTTTAAAAACATTTTATGAACCAAACAATCAATTCATTGTTTCAATAATCGATATATTAGTGTTAATCAATAGAATAGTTGTTAGTTTCAGTTCTACTACACTTAATAATACATGTAAAACGTATAATTTTCCACTTTAAATGCATTAAAAGTAAATAGATTAATGATTGTATTAAAGTAAACTCACCTTCAATGATGCAACAGATGAACTCGGTTCTAATTAATTTCATTAATTAAACTCGTTAAGTGATTATTTCCTTTCTGTGCAGCAGCAGTTTGTAGAATCAAAGTCATTTCAGCTGTAATTTAACGTCCTGCTGCTTTAGAATCATCTTCCTCTCCATGTTTTATTCATTAAAACAACACTTTTGTTGCTGGGAACAATTAACAGGACATTAATTAGCTAATTAGAAGTAGGTCACACATCCATCAGAGTCCATTAAGTTTAAAGGAAATAAACCTGGCAGCGTTTTATAAATACAACAAACCATAAGAAGCAGAGGACTGAGTGTCTCCATCACAATAAACTGATCTTCTTTTCTCTGTTTGGACTCAAACGTCGACTCTAAATAAAGAGATTAACTGTGAGTGAGTCAGGAAATGTGTTGTAACAGGAAGAAACGAGTTTTATCCTGTTTAAACTGCTGCAAATAGAGATTTACATTCAATACTGGAGGAAAAAGACGATTCTTTCATTCTAGTGTTGAAAAAGTCACTTTTTCCTTTTTATCCTTAAATATTCTTATGTTTTTAACTGTTGAGGAAACAAAAAGTCACTTTAAAGTTGTATTTCTGGCTTTGGGAAAGAATTTTACACCATTTTATGAACTAAACTATTAATCAATGAATTAATTTATTAATCAGAATAATAGATTATTGATCAGTGTTTACTAAAGATCATCAGTTACTGAAAATCAGCTGGAACCAGAGAATTTGTTCATTTTCTTATTAAAAATGACTCAAATCCATTAATTAATTAATAAATAGCTGCTGATTAATGTAAAAGTTGGTGATTAATCAATTAATTGACCTTTTATTCACTGTATTTCAGAGCAGAATATTAATATATATTAATATTAATATTTCTCCATTTTAACTGTAGTAAACTTTATTTTTAAATATAATGAGTAGAACCGACAGAAAATTGTGTGAAAATGTGAAAAATAGGAATAAAAATCAGCTGAAAAATAATAATATTGTCTTTTTATTTCATATTTTTAAGTTTTTATCTAATTTTTTAAGTTTTTATTTAATATTTTTGAGTTTTTATCTCATATTTTAAATTGTTTATCTAATTTTTAAGTTTCTATTTCATATTTTTAAGTTTTTATTTCATATGTTTGAGTTTTTATCCAATATTTTAAATTTTTTATCTAATTTTTAAAGTTTTATCTCATATTTTAAATTGTTTATCTAATTTTTTTATTTTTTATTTAATATTTTTGAGTTTTTATTTCATATTTTTGAGTTTTTACCTCATATTTTAAATTGTTTATCTATTTTTTAAAGTTTCTATTTCATATTTTTAAGTTTTTATTTCATATATTTGAGTTTTTATCCAATATTTTAAATTTTTTATCTAATTTTTAAAGTTTTTATCTCATATTTTAAATATTTTATCTATTTGTTTACGTTTTTATTTAATATTTTTGAGTTTTTATCTCATATTTTTAAGTTTTATCTCATATTTTTGTCTGTTTATTGATTAATTTTTAATTTTCTATTATTTTTGAATAACAACAATATCAATAAATAAAATCAATAAATAAAACTGCATCTTTCTGCTAATGGAACCAGATGATTCTACTCTATTTATTTATGTCAATAATCCAGGATAATTTCATATTTTCTTCCTTTTTTCTATGTTCTCTATGTTAAATAAGGTCAGAATAGAAACACGACAAATCACTTTAATAATTCTCCAGGATATTTGACCTATTTTCCCTCATTTTCCAGGTTTTCCAGGTTTTCCAGGTTTTCCAGGACATGTGTGAATCCTGTAACTATGAGTTTAGTAGAAATAATGAGTCCAGTATCGTATAGATTTATATTTTAATGAGATAATGAGTCCAGTATCATATAGATTTATATTTTAATAAGATAATGAGTCCAGTATCATATAGATTTATATTTTAATAAGATGAGTCCAGTATCATATAGATTTATATTTTAATGAGATAATAAGTCGTCATCCTTTGACCTCTGCTGTTTTCTGATGCAGTTTCCCTGATTCTCCACTAGAGGTCACTACAGCAGAGATTAAAGTTAAACCACTGGAAATGATGTGGTGGAACAGGATGAACTCTGTGTGTGTGTGTGTGTGTGTGTGTGTGTGTGTGTGTGTGTGTGTGTGTGTGTGTGTGTGTGTGTGTGTGTGTGTGCGTGTGTGTGTGTGTCACTGCTCCTTTAACCTCACACTTTATCTGGACAGGAAAGGTCAGCTCCTCGGGATGAAACTCGTCGTCAAGTATTTCTCTATGGAGGAGACGGGGTAACCATGGCAACCGGCGTCACGGCGACAGGACCGAGATGAGGACGGAGAAAAAAAAATAAAAGAAGAAGAAAAGTTTATTCACACACATTGTTCACAAATGTCAGAGTTTTGATGAATTAGATTCTGATCAGTTATTGAAACGATTAATTGATTAGTTGATTAGTTGATTAGTTGATTAGTTCATCATGTGGATCAGTGTCTCATCAAAGCTGGAGATTCAACCTAAATTGTCTTTTTTTGTCCACAACCCAGACGTCATGTCAGCGTCGGTCCAACATCTTTATTCTTTACCTGCGTTTCCTTCTGTTTCCTTGTCAAAGAGGCAGTGGAGCGTATCCCATGATGCACTGGGCTGAGGACAGGTAGACACCTGCAGACAGGATGAAAACATCCAGAAACATGAAGAGGCAGAATTAAACTCTGTGAGTTGGGCTTTGTTATATGTTTTAAATAAAAGCTGCAGAGGAAATGTTAATGTGTGAAACGATGCAGAATAAACGGTTCAACGAGGAGGAAAAAGTGAGAATTATTCATCCAAGAAAAGGTTAAACTCCAGGTTTTTAAATACACACAGGGAATGAATTTACACTGTAAAACTGGCAAAGTTACTGTAAACATTATTACACTAGATTGATGCGTATTTAACAATAAATCACAGTGTTTAGGTGATTTTTATGGTACAATTAATCACAAAATACTGTAAATACAACTGAAATTAGTATTTAACTGCTTTTTACTGTACAATAATCACAAAAATAGTATTTATTATTATATTATTATATTATATTATTATACTATTATAGTATTTATTAGGATTTTGGTACAATTAATCACAAAAATCCAGTAAAGATATTTGAAATCACAGTATTTAATTGATTTTTACTGTAAAATTAATCACAAAATATTGTATATACAATTAAAATAACTAATAAGTATTTAATTGATTTGTTTGTACACTTAATCATAAAAACTGTAAATACAACTGAAATGACAGTATTTTATTGATTTTTACTGTAAAATTTAATAAGAAAATACTGTAAATACAACTAAAATTAGAGTATTTAATAGTTTTTTGGTAACAAACACAAAAATACTGTAGATATTTAAAATCACAGTATTTAATTGATTTTCATTTTGCTATATATTTCATATTTTTATTTATATATTTCATAAATACTGAACAAAAATAAATAAATATAATATAAAATACTGAACAAAAATACTGTCAATAAAACTAAAATCTTTATATTTAATTGATTTTACTGTAAAATTATTCACAAAAATACTGTAAATATAACTGAAATTAGTATTTAACTGCTTTTTACTGTACAAAATCACAAAAATAGTATTTATTATTATATTATTATATTATATTATATTATTATAGTATTTATTAGGATTTTGGTACAAATATCCAGTAAATTAATCATAAAAATACTGTAAATACAACTAAAATTTAAGTATTTCATAGTTTTTGGTGCAATTAATCATAAAAATGCTGTAAATACAACAGAAATTTAAGTATTTCATAGTTTTTGGTGTAATTAATCATAAAAATACTGTAAATACAACTAAAATTTAAGTATTTCATAGTTTTTGGTACAATTAATCATAAGAATACTGTAAATACAACTGAAACCAGTATTCAGTTGATTTTTACTGTACAATTAATCATAAAAATACTGTAAATACAACTGAAATTTAAGTATTTCATAGTTTTTGGTACAATTAATCATAAAAATACTGTAAATACAACTAAAATTTAAGTATTTCATAGTTTTTGGTGCAATTAATCATAAAAATACTGTAAATACAACAGAAATTTAAGTATTTCATAGTTTTTGGTGCAATTAATCATAAAAATACTGTAAATACAACAGAAATTTACAGTATTTGTTTTACATTTTACATTTAATCTCCTAATAGTGTGAATACAACTGTAACTTACAGTATTTAATTGTCTTTATTTTAGTGTAAAGACACATACTGTTAACAGTACTGCAGAACTTCCACTGTAAAAAGTCCTTCCAGTAACTTTCTGGGTAAATTCTGCCTGTTAATTGAGGTAAATTCTATTTCCACCAGTTTTACAGTGAATGTATGAAACAGCACTGAGGCGTGAATTAAATCTCAGGCCAGATGTTGAACAGTGAATCTAAATCACCTTCCACCTCCGCTACTGTAGAAAAAATAAAAAATAAAATAAAACGGCACCGCCGGGACCAGAACAAGCTCTGGAACAAGAGATGAATCAGGGACAAATTATTCAGGACACAGAAACTGAGGAGAACTTGACCTTCTTTGAATATTCATGAAACACCAGAGGACGTTAAATTCACTGCAAAGAAGGAGAAATATACAGTAAAAACACTCGTTTATAGGATTATTATATTATTATTATTAGAAATTAATTCATCTAATTCTAGAGATGTTTTTAGTACTTTCAGAATAAATTAGTTTGAATAGAATGTACTTTAATTAGGATGGGATTGTTTCTACTACTGAAAACTCAGTAGATTTTATACATTTTCGTGGTAATATATTAATATTTACTCTATTTTGGTGATTAATTGTACAAACGTCAATTAAAGGCTGTGATTTCAGTTGGATTTACAGTATTTTTTTGATGGATTTTACAGAAAAAAACAATTAAGTGCTACTTTAGTTGTATTTATAGTATTTTTGTGATTAATTGTTCAGTAAAAATCTATTAAATAGTGTAATTTCAGTATTTGTGTGATACTAAACTAATAGAAATGCTGTTTCTTCTCATTCATTATTAATAACATCAGTCCAAATATAAAAATCACTCATGTAAATAACAATATCTCTAACTTATTCATTTTAATTAGGTTTAATTAGCTCGTTTTAAATAATGGAAGCACATTTTAGAATTATTTAAATAGAAGTATGAATAAATGACACATTAAAATCTATTAACCTTCTGTTGCATGGTGTTGTCATGGTAACAATTACTTTATCTTCATTTTTATAAAATGCTGTGATATAAAATCAATGTTTTGTTGCTAGGTGTGAAAAGGGGGCTTTTATTTTGAAGGGCATACAATTTATGAGGTTTATTCAGAATTTCAGAAAATGTAATAAGTAAAAAAATGAACATACTAAGTAAGTAAACTTTATTTTTTATTATTATTAATTTTTATTTCAGTTTTGATGTTAAGTTTTTTTTTCTAATATGATAAAACAGATTATATTCATAGAGTCCTAATGGAATATATTATTTTATTTGATTTAAAATGTATTTTTCACAAAATAATAAATTAACTCAATATCTGGAGGAAGTAACATTAATTTATCTTTTTTTTAAATTTAAATTATTATTATTATTATTGTTATATATTATTAATAATATAATTTATTATTATTATATAATAACAATAATAATATAATATATATAATTGTAATGTGTCCTGTGTTAGGGTGTCAGTAGATGTTAATAATTTATTGATTTAAATAAACCAATCAAACCTTTTCAGTTACAAACCTCATTCAATGAGTCGTCTAATCATGTTGATAATTAAATCAATATTAATATTGTTTGTCTTCATCACTGATTCTTGATTCTTGTGGTTTTCATATCAATATTTGATAGAACGTGTAGGTTTTTATAAACTGATTTCTTGGTTTTCTCTGCTGTGTCTTTCCTGTTAAAACATCCCATTCTAACATCATCAGACAACAGCAACAGTTTTGACGTCGACTATGAGTCTGACATCAATACATTTGATCTTTGTCGATTCTGGAATCACATTATTCTGTGTGTGTGCTGACTTTAGTCCTGCTCCTCATCTGAGTCCAGTCTGGGGAAGTTAAACCTTCCAGAATCGTCCTCAGAGTCCGAGAAACACTCAAGCTTCTCCACCACGACAAGGTCACAGCACAGGGAGAAGGGGAAAGGGGAAAGGTGAAAGGTGAAAGGTGAAAGGGGATAGAGGATAGGACAGGATAGGATAGGATAGGATAGAATAGGATAGAATAGGATAGGATAGAATAGGATAGGATAGGATAGAATAGGATAGGATAGGAGATAGGAGGTAGGGGATAGGGGAATAGGGGGGTGGGGGGTGGGGGGGTTAGGATAGAGGGTTAAAGGTGTAAGTAGGAAGGATAGAGTGCTTAAGTACTCTAAATGTCTTGTTTAGTAACAAGATGGTGGAAGTACTTCCACCATCTTGTTACTAAACAAGACGATTTCTGAAAAATAAAGACAAACACGCCAGACGGGAAGGTTGCATGTTGTCGCTGGCTGTTTAAAGCAGAGGATTCTGAAATAACGTAATAGGAAAGACAACAAACCACAGAGCGGCGGACGTGATGTCAGCGCTTCTCTCCCGCTACAAACCCCGGGTCCAGGACCAGGAGTCGATAGCAGCGCTAGCATCACGCAGCCTCTCGGGTCGGTCGTCTTTCTGATCACGTACGTTCAAAGTCTTCTACCCCAACAGTTTCACCACAAGTGCAACCTCCTCCTCTCACAGAATCTGTCTTTGAAGTGAACGAGCGTCAAATGGGATTCATGAACAAATCAAACCGGAGTTTGATAAGTTTTTCCTCCCTGTTGACCACCGTACACAATTTTTCAGAAACAGAAATACTTAGGCTCTCCCTGGGGTTGGAGGATGAAGAGAAAGAGATGAAGATGAGAGATTAAAGATGAAAGAGATGAAGATGAGAGATTAAAGATGAAAGAGATGAAGATGAAGGTTAAAGATGAAAGAGATGAAGATGGGAGGTTAAAGATGAAAGAGATGAAGGTGAAGGTTAAGGGTTAGGGGTGAGGGGTTGCCTTTGTTTTTTTCCAGCTTTTTGGTTTCCTCAAGCCCACAGCGTGTCTGAAACGCTTCCACTTAGACTTTTTGGGTTTGGTGGGTTTGTTCTCAGACACGTCAGTGGCCTCCAGGTCTTGAGGGTCTTCATTAAGCTCAGGTTCCAGCTCAGGTTCAGGATCTTCCTCCTCTCCTTGGACACTTTCTTGGTCCTGTCCAGTTTCCTTCTCCTGAAGCTGGCGTAACTGCTCCTGGCTCAATTCATACGCCAACTTTAACTCCTCATGTGCAACTTGCAGCATTTGGAATTCAGAGTCCTGTACAGAGTTGGTGTTTCTGACTTTCTGGAGCTCAGCAGTGAATTCATCGTGGCTCAAACCGTGTGCGATCTTTAAAGCATCATACGCGGCTCTGAGTTCCTGTAACTCAGAGTTCAGGAGGGCGTTAGTCTCCCTCTCCTTCTTGAGCTCAGCGGTGAATTCATCTTGACTCTGTTCATGTGTCTTCTTTAAGTCGACATATGAAACTTGGAGTTCCTGAAGTTCAGAGATCTGTACAGCAGTCGTGTCCCTGTCTCTTTGAAGCTCAGCCATGAATGTTTCTTGGCTCAGTTCGTGTGCCATCTTCAACTCGTCGTAGGAAACTTGAAGTTCCTGAAGTTCGAAGGATTGAACGGCGTTCGTCTCCTTCTCCCTCTGGAGCTCGGACATGAACCGTTCTTTGCTCAGTTCATGTTCCTTCTTCAAGTCGTCGTAAGAAACTTTGAGTTCCTCAACTTCAAAGCTCTTTACGGCGTTTGTTTCCTTCTCTTTCTGGAGCTCGGCCGTGAATGTTTCTCGGCTCGCTTCATACGCCGCCTTTAATTCGTCGTATGAAGCTTTGAGCTCCTGAAATTCAAAGTGTCGAATGGCGTTGGTGTCCTTCTCCTTCTGGAGCTCGGCCACCACTTTGTCCATCTCCTCATTTAAAAGTTGAAGCTTCTTTGACGTCAGGTCCTGGACGTCGTCTCCGCTCCGCTCATCTCTGAGCTGAACGGGAAACGTCGCCGCGTTGGACTCAACAATCAAAGGTTCCGGCAGCGTGTCGAGGTCAGTTAGAGAGACTATTTGCTGGTTCAGCGTCATAATCTCTTTATCCATCTCAGCACACAGGTCCTGGAGGCGTCTTTGGTAGACCAACTGCTGGTTGGTCTCATCCAAAGCTGCACGGAGTTTATCCAGTCTCCTGGTTTTCTTGCCGTTGTTGAGGAAATATTCGGAGCTAGGAGTCAAATCCATTTCCTTAGTCAGGTAAAGGGTCTGTGGCTTGCAGTCACAAAGCGCTGTGATGCTTTGAAAGGTGTTGTCCTCCTTGAGCTGGGCCATCACCTGGTCCCAGGTCAAGTCCTGCGCCTCCTCTACCATCTCACTCCAAAGCTTCTTAAATGTGGGGTCCCGTAGAGTTTCCATTTGCTGCTTCAGCTGCTGGATCTCCAGGTACCTCTCCAGGCACAGGTCCTGGAGGTGTTCCCGGGAGGCCAGAAGGTTTCTGGCCTCGTCCAACTCGGCGCGAAGCGTGTTCATGCGCCTGGTTCTCTTGTTGGGACTGATGGAACAAGGGGACTCGTCTACTTGGGGTACGGTCTCCATTGGCTTTGGCTGGTAATCACAAAGTTGTTCTCCAAACAACAGAAAAACTCTGCTACTTGAATAAGTGCGTCTGCGGTGCGTCTGCTCGCTACTGCTCACGTCTGCGGTGCTTCTGCGGGGCTCGGCTTCGGACTGAAGATTCGCACGGAGCCGAGTCACAGACGGACTTATATAGACCGGAGGTGACCTGAGATCAAAGGGGAGGACGTGTGACATCATCGATGTGAGGAGTTCTGTCCATGAAGCTCCGTGAGGTCACAGGTGACATCACAGCTGAAGAGTGATGATGCTGCGTTGCCACGGTGACGTAAACAGCTGTTTACTCCTGAATCTCAGCTTCTCACTTTGCTGCAGTTCAACATTGAATGTGATGAATAATCAATGATGTGACTTATCAATTCAATTCAAAGTGTTTATTCCTCTGTTGTATTAATGAGAATAAAAATAGTAATAAGGTTTTAAAGTTACGATAAAATCGAATAAAATAACGAGTAACATAAATATAAACTATAAGTAGCTGATTATGTTCATTAATGTTTGTTCACAAAGATTCTGTTGATTTTGAAGTTTATTTCATAAATAAACATGAATAACAACAATATTAAACTTTACTATAGTAGAATTAATTTGAATTGAACTGAAGTACAATTTAATATCCACATCTGTGATATATTTATAATTAATATAAGTGAATAAATAACTTATTTACTAAGTTTATGTTCACTAGGAAGTTCTTTAAAATCATTTTCAATGTTTAATGATAGTTATAATTAATAATTAATGAACATTAACATTTAGAAAAGGAAACACACACAAAATATATACGATTATAATTGTGAGAGTAAAGTATTAATATGTATTAAAGTATAATTAGTACATTTACAAATAAAGTAATATTAGTTTAATATTTCACTATAATTACCTGATGAATAAATGACTAATGTCACACAGACTTAAATATTTGATTAGAATATTTGTCCTAAATGTTCTAATCTATAAATCTATAATCTATAATCTATAAATCTCACAATATATACATAATAAGGAAACGTTTCCTGGGAGATATGACTCATAAAAGCTGATATATAGATGATATTTATATAAAATAATCATCTTTTTACTGCACATGTTAATTATTTTATTATGATCCACTCCTGCCTGTTTCAAGGTTAATGTGTCAGTAGATCTTAATACTTTATTGGTTTAAATAAACCTTATTAATTATTATTATAAATCCTTAGTTTGCATTAAAATTAGTTTGCATTTAGAGTCAAATCCAGAAATATTAGAGAATATATAGAGAAGTTTCATAAAAACCCAGATTCTCTGGTTTAGTTGGTGGAGAAAATCTAAGTTAAAGTAAAATTCATCACATTAAATCAATGTTCTGTTCATAAAATATATAAATATATAAAATAAAATATATATAAATATAAATATATATAAATTAAATGCTTGGAATAAAACAGAAAAGCAAATAGGACATGAAAACTGAAAACCTTTCTATAACAGTACAAAATACAAAAACCTTGGGAAAGTTTGTGAATATGCATATTATTATATTATATTATTATAGTATTTATTAGGATTTTGGTACAAATATCCAGTAAATTAATCAAAAAAATACTGTAAATACAACTGAAATTTACAGTATTTCATAGTTTTTGGTACAATTAATCATGAAAATACTGTAAATACAACAGAAATTTAAGTATTTCATAGTTTTTGGTGCAATTAATCATGAAAATACTGTAAATACAACAGAAATTTACAGTGTTTGTTTTACATTTTACATTTAATCTCCTAATAGTGTGAATACAACTGTAACATACAGTATTTAATTGTCTTTATTTTAGTGTAAAGACACATACTGTTAACAGTACTGCAGAACTTCCACTGTAAAAAGTCCTTCCAGTAACTTTCTGGGTAAATTCTGCCTGTTAATTGAGGTAAATTCTATTTCCACCAGTTTTACAGTGAATATATGAAACAGCACTGAGGCGTGAATTAAATCTCAGGCCAGATGTTGAACAGTGAATCTAAATCACCTTCCACCTCCGCTACTGTAGAAAAAATAATAAATAAAACGGCACCGCCGGGACCAGAACAAGCTCTGGAACAAGAGAAGAATCAGGGACAAATTATTCAGGACACAGAAACTGAGGAGAACTTGACCTTCTTTGAATATTCATGAAACACCAGAGGACGTTAAATTCACTGCAAAGAAGGAGAAATATACAGTAAAAACACTCGTTTATAGGATTATTATATTATTATTATTATTAGAAATTAATTCATCTAATTCTAGAGATGTTTTTAGTACTTTCAGAATAAATTAGTTTGAATAGAATGTACTTTAATTAGGATGGAATTGTTTCTACTACTGAAAACTCAGTAGATTTTATACATTTTCGTGGTAATATATTAATATTTACTCTATTTTGGTGATTAATTGTACAAAACGTCAATTAAAGGCTGTGATTTCAGTTTGATTTACAGTATTTTTTTGATGGATTTTACAGAAAAAAACAATTAAGTGCTACTTTAGTTGTATTTATAGTATTTTTGTGATTAATTGTTCAGTAAAAATCTATTAAATAGTGTAATTTCAGTATTTGTGTGATACTAAACTAATAGAAATGCTGTTTCTTCTCATTCATTATTAATAACATCAGTCCAAATATAAAAATCACTCATGTAAATAACAATATCTCTAACTTATTCATTTTAATTAGGTTTAATTAGCTCGTTTTAAATAATGGAAGCACATTTTAGAATTATTTAAATAGAAGTATGAATAAATGACATGTTAAAATCTATTAACCTTCTGTTGCATAGTGTTGTCATGGTAACAATTACTTTATCTTCATTTTTATAAAATGATATAAAATCAATGTTTTTGTTGCTAGGTGTGAAAAGGGGGCTTTTATTTTGAAGGGCATACAATTTATGAGGTTTATTCAGAATTTCAGAAAATGTAATAAGTAAAAAAATGAACTTACTAAGTAAGTAAACTTTATTTTTTATTATTATTAATTTTTATTTCAGTTTTGATGTTAAGTTTTTTTTTCTAATATGATGAAACAGATTATATTCATAGAGTCCTAATGGAATATATTATTTTATTTGATTTAAAATGTATTTTTCACAAAATAATAAATTAACTCAATATCTGGAGGAAGTAACATTAATTTATCTTTTTTAAAATTTTAATTATTATTATTGTTATATATTATTTATAATATAATTAATTATTATTATATAATAACAATAATAATATAATATATATAATTGTAATGTGTCCTGTGTTAGGGTGTCAGTAGATGTTAATAATTTATTGATTTAAATAAACCAATCAAACCTTTTCAGTTACAAACCTTATTCAATGAGTCGTCTAATCATGTTGATAATTAAATCAATATTAATATTGTTTGTCTTCATCACTAATTCTTGATTTTTGTGGTTTTCATATCAATATTTGATAGAACGTGTAGGTTTTTATAAACTGATTTCTTGGTTTTCTCTGCTGTGTCTTTCCTGTTAAAACATCTCATTCTAACATCATCAGACAACAGCAACAGTTTTGACGTCGACTATGAGTCTGACATCAATACATTTGATCTTTGTCGATTCTGGAATCACATTATTCTGTGTGTGTGCTGACTTTAGTCCTGCTCCTCATCTGAGTCCAGTCTGGGGAAGTTAAACCTTCCAGAATCGTCCTCAGAGTCCGAGAAACACTCAAGCTTCTCCACCACGACAAGGTCACAGCACAGGGAGAAGGGGAAAGGTGAAAGGTGAAAGGTGAAAGGGGATAGAGGATAGGACAGGATAGGACAGGATAGGATAGAATAGGATAGGATAGGATAGGATAGGATAGGAGATAGGAGGTAGGAGGTAGGGGATAGGGGATAGGGGGGTGGGGGGTAGGGGGGTTAGGATAGAGGGTTAAAGGTGAAAGTAGGAAGGATAGAGTGCTTAAGTACTCTAAATGTCTTGTTTAGTAACAAGATGGTGGAAGTACTTCCACCATCTTGTTACTAAACAAGACGATTTCTGAAAAATAAAGACAAACACGCCAGACGGGAAGGTTGCATGTTGTCGCTGGCTGTTTAAAGCAGAGGATTCTGAAATAACGTAACAGGAAAGACAACAAACCACAGAGCGGCGGACGTGATGTCAGCGCTTCTCTCCCGCTACAAACCCCGGGTCCAGGACCAGGAGTCGATAGCAGCGCTAGCATCACGCAGCCTCTCGGGTCGGTCGTCTTTCTGATCACGTACGTTCAAAGTCTTCTACCCCAACAGTTTCACCACAAGTGCAACCTCCTCCTCTCACAGAATCTGTCTTTGAAGTGAACGAGCGTCAAATGGGATTCATGAACAAATCAAACCGGAGTTTGATAAGTTTTTCCTCCCTGTTGACCACCGTACACAATTTTTCAGAAACAGAAATACTTAGGCTCTCCCTGGGGTTGGAGGATGAAGAGAAAGAGATGAAGATGAGAGATTAAAGATGAAAGAGATGAAGGTGAAGGTTAAGGGTTAGGGGTGAGGGGTTGCCTTTGTTTTTTTCCAGCTTTTTGGTTTCCTCAAGCCCACAGCGTGTCTGAAACGCTTCCACTTAGACTTTTTGGGTTTGGTGGGTTTGTTCTCAGACACGTCAGTGGCCTCCAGGTCTTGAGGGTCTTCATTAAGCTCAGGTTCCAGCTCAGGTTCAGGATCTTCCTCCTCTCCTTGGACACTTTCTTGGTCCTGTCCAGTTTCCTTCTCCTGAAGCTGGCGTAACTGCTCCTGGCTCAATTCATACGCCAACTTTAACTCCTCATGTGCAACTTGCAGCATTTGGAATTCAGAGTCCTGTACAGAGTTGGTGTTTCTGACTTTCTGGAGCTCAGCAGTGAATTCATCGTGGCTCAAACCGTGTGCGATCTTTAAAGCATCATACGCGGCTCTGAGTTCCTGTAACTCAGAGTTCAGGAGGGCGTTAGTCTCCCTCTCCTTCTTGAGCTCAGCGGTGAATTCATCTTGACTCTGTTCATGTGTCTTCTTTAAGTCGACATATGAAACTTGGAGTTCCTGAAGTTCAGAGATCTGTACAGCAGTCGTGTCCCTGTCTCTTTGAAGCTCAGCCATGAATGTTTCTTGGCTCAGTTCGTGTGCCATCTTCAACTCGTCGTAGGAAACTTGAAGTTCCTGAAGTTCGAAGGATTGAACGGCGTTCGTCTCCTTCTCCCTCTGGAGCTCGGACATGAATCGTTCTTTGCTCAGTTCATGTTCCTTCTTCAAGTCGTCGTAAGAAACTTTGAGTTCCTCAACTTCAAAGCTCTTTACGGCGTTTGTTTCCTTCTCTTTCTGGAGCTCAGCCGTGAATGTTTCTCGGCTCGCTTCATACGCCGCCTTTAATTCGTCGTATGAAGCTTTGAGCTCCTGAAATTCAAAGTGTCGAATGGCGTTGGTGTCCTTCTCCTTCTGGAGCTCGGCCACCACTTTGTCCATCTCCTCATTTAAAAGTTGAAGCTTCTTTGACGTCAGGTCCTGGACGTCGTCTCCGCTCCGCTCATCTCTGAGCTGAACGGGAAACGTCGCCGCGTTGGACTCAACAATCAAAGGTTCCGGCAGCGTGTCGAGGTCAGTTAGAGAGACTATTTGCTGGTTCAGCGTCATAATCTCTTTATCCATCTCAGCACACAGGTCCTGGAGGCGTCTTTGGTAGACCAACTGCTGGTTGGTCTCATCCAAAGCTGCACGGAGTTTATCCAGTCTCCTGGTTTTCTTGCCGTTGTTGAGGAAATATTCGGAGCTAGGAGTCAAATCCATTTCCTTAGTCAGGTAAAGGGTCTGTGGCTTGCAGTCACAAAGCGCTGTGATGCTTTGAAAGGTGTTGTCCTCCTTGAGCTGGGCCATCACCTGGTCCCAGGTCAAGTCCTGCGCCTCCTCTACCATCTCACTCCAAAGCTTCTTAAATGTGGGGTCCCGTAGAGTTTCCATTTGCTGCTTCAGCTGCTGGATCTCCAGGTACCTCTCCAGGCACAGGTCCTGGAGGTGTTCCCGGGAGGCCAGAAGGTTTCTGGCCTCGTCCAACTCTGCGCGAAGCGTGTTCATGCGCCTGGTTCTCTTGTTGGGACTGATGGAACAAGGGGACTCGTCTACTTGGGGTACGGTCTCCATTGGCTTTGGCTGGTAATCACAAAGTTGTTCTCCAAACAACAGAAAAACTCTGCTACTTGAATAAGTGCGTCTGCGGTGCGTCTGCTCGCTACTGCTCACGTCTGCGGTGCTTCTGCGGGGCTCGGCTTCGGACTGAAGATTCGCACGGAGCCGAGTCACAGACGGACTTATATAGACCGGAGGTGACCTGAGATCAAAGGGGAGGACGTGTGACATCATCGATGTGAGGAGTTCTGTCCATGAAGCTCCGTGAGGTCACAGGTGACATCACAGCTGAAGAGTGATGATGCTGCGTTGCCACGGTGACGTAAACAGCTGTTTACTCCTGAATCTCAGCTTCTCACTTTGCTGCAGTTCAACATTGAATGTGATGAATAATCAATGATGTGACTTATCAATTCAATTCAAAGTGTTTATTCCTCTGTTGTATTAATGAGAATAAAAATAGTAATAAGGTTTTAAAGTTACGATAAAATAGAATAAAATAACACGTAACATAAATATAAACTATAAGTAACTGATTATGTTCATTAATGTTTGTTCACAAAGATTCTGTTGATTTTGAATTTTCTTTCATAAATAAACATGAATAACAACAATATTAAACTTTACTATAGTAGAATTAATTTGAATTGAACTGAAGTACAATTTAATATCCACATCTGTGATATATTTATAATTATACCTGCATGGTGCACTAATATTATATGTTCTAATAGAGTAAATAATTAAAATATATGTGATTATAATTGTTAGAGTAGATTAAAGTGCTGCTTGAGGACACGTTAGTGTATTTAGTACAACAATAGATGATACACATTGCGTCTGTGTATTAAAGTATAAATAATTTAATATTAGTTTAATATTTCACTATATTTACCTGGTGAATAAATAACTTATTTACTGAGTTTATGTTCACTAAGTTCTTTAAAATCATTTTCAATGTTTAATGATAGTTATATTATTAATGAACATTAACATTTAGAAAAGGAAACACACACAAAATATATACGATTATAATTGTGAGAGTAAAGTATTAATATGTATTAAAGTATAATTAGTACATTTACAAATAAAGTAATATTAGTTTAATATTTCACTATAATTACCTGATAAATAAATGACTAATGTCACACAGACTTAAATATTTGATTAGAATATTTGTCCTAAATGTTCTAATCTATAAATCTATAATCTATAATCTATAAATCTCACAATATATACATAATAAGGCAACGTTTCCTGGGAGATATGACTCATAAAATCCTATATATAGATGATATTTATATAAAATAATCATCTTTTTACTGCACATGTTGATTATTTTATTATGATCCACTTCTACCTGTTTTAAGGTTAATGTGTCAGTAGATCTTAATACTTTATTGCTTTAAATAAACCTTATTAATTATTATTATAAATCCTTAGTTTGCATTAAAATTAGTTTGCATTTAGAGTCAAATCCAGAAATATTAGAGAATATATAGAGAAGTTTCATAAAAACTCAGATTCTCTGGTTTAGTTGGTGGAGAAAATCTAAGTTAAAGTAAAATTCATCACATTAAATCAATGTTCTGTTCATAAAATATATAAATATATAAAATAAAATATATATAAATATAAATATATATAAATTAAATGCTTGGAATAAAACAGAAAAGCAAATAGGACATGAAAACTGAAAACCTTTCTATAATAGTACAAAATACAAAAACCTTGGGAAAGTTTGTGAATATGCATATTATTATATTATATTATTATAGTATTTATTAGGATTTTGGTACAAATATCCAGTAAATTAATCATAAGAATACTGTAAATACAACTGAAACCAGTATTCAGTTGATTTTTACTGTACAATTAATCATAAAAATACTGTAAATACAACTGAAATTTACAGTATTTCATAGTTTTTGGTACAATTAATCATGAAAATACTGTAAATACAACAGAAATTTAAGTATTTCATAGTTTTTGGTGCAATTAATCATAAAAATACTGTAAATACAACAGAAATTTAAGTATTTCATAGTTTTTGGTGTAATTAATCATGAAAATACTGTAAATACAACAGAAATTTACAGTATTTGTTTTACATTTTACATTTAATCTCCTAATAGTGTGAATACAACTGTAACTTACAGTATTTAATTGTCTTTATTTTAGTGTAAAGACACATACTGTTAACAGTACTGCAGAACTTCCACTGTAAAAAGTCCTTCCAGTAACTTTCTGGGTAAATTCTGCCTGTTAATTGAGGTAAATTCTATTTCCACCAGTTTTACAGTGAATATATGAAACAGCACTGAGGCGTGAATTAAATCTCAGGCCAGATGTTGAACAGTGAATCTAAATCACCTTCCACCTCCGCTACTGTAGAAAAAATAAAAAATAAAATAAAACGGCACCGCCGGGACCAGAACAAGCTCTGGAACAAGAGATGAATCAGGGACAAATTATTCAGGACACAGAAACTGAGGAGAACTTGACCTTCTTTGAATATTCATGAAACACCAGAGGACGTTAAATTCACTGCAAAGAAGGAGAAATATACAGTAAAAACACTTGTTTATAGGATTATTATATTATTATTATTAGAAATTAATTCATCTAATTCTAGAGATGTTTTTAGTACTTTCAGAATAAATTAGTTTGAATAGAATGTACTTTAATTAGGATGGAATTGTTTCTACTACTGAAAACTCAGTAGATTTTATACATTTTCGTGGTAATATATTAATATTTACTCTATTTTGGTGATTAATTGTACAAAACGTCAATTAAAGGCTGTGATTTCAGTTTGATTTACAGTATTTTTTTGATGGATTTTACAGAAAAAAACAATTAAGTGCTACTTTAGTTGTATTTATAGTATTTTTGTGATTAATTGTTCAGTAAAAATCTATTAAATAGTGTAAATTCAGTATTTTTGTGATACTAAACTAATAGAAATGCTGTTTCTTCTCATTCATTATTAATAACATCAGTCCAAATATAAAAATCACTCATGTAAATAACAATATCTCTAACTTATTCATTTTAATTAGGTTTAATTAGCTCGTTTTAAATAATGGAAGCACGTTTTAGAATTATTTAAATAGAAGTATGAATAAATGGCACATTAAAATCTATTAACCTTCTGTTGCATAGTGTTGTCATGGTAACAATTACTTTATCTTCATTTTTATAAAATGATATAAAATCAATGTTTTTGTCGCTAGGTGTGAAAAGGGGGCTTTTATTTTGAAGGGCATACAATTTATGAGGTTTATTCAGAATTTCAGAAAATGTAATAAGTAAAAAAATGAACTTACTAAGTAAGTAAACTTTATTTTTTATTATTATTAATTTTTATTTCAGTTTTGATGTTAAGTTTTTTTTTCTAATATGATAAAACAGATTATATTCATAGAGTCCTGATGGAATATATTATTTTATTTGATTTAAAATTTATTTTTCACAAAATAATAAATTAACTCAATATCTGGAGGAAGTAACATTAATTTATCTTTTTTTAAAATTTAAATTATTATTATTATTATTGTTATATATTATTTATAATATAATTTATTATTATTATATAATAACAATAATAATATATATAATTGTAATGTGTCCTGTGTTAGGGTGTCAGTAGATGTTAATAATTTATTGATTTAAATAAACCAATCAAACCTTTTCAGTTACAAACCTTATTCAATGAGTCGTCTAATCATGTTGATAATTAAATCAATATTAATATTGTTTGTCTTCATCACTGATTCTTGATTCATGTGGTTTTCATATCAATATTTGATAGAACGTGTAGGTTTTTATAAACTGATTTCTTGGTTTTCTCTGCTGTGTCTTTCCTGTTAAAACATCTCATTCTAACATCATCAGACAACAGCAACAGTTTTGACGTCGACTATGAGTCTGACATCAATACATTTGATCTTTGTCGATTCTGGAATCACATTATTCTGTGTGTGTGCTGACTTTAGTCCTGCTCCTCATCTGAGTCCAGTCTGGGGAAGTTAAACCTTCCAGAATCGTCCTCAGAGTCCGAGAAACACTCAAGCTTCTCCACCACGACAAGGTCACAGCACAGGGAGAAGGGGAAAGGTGAAAGGTGAAAGGTGAAAGGGGATAGAGGATAGGACAGGATAGGATAGGATAGGATAGGATAGGATAGGATAGAATAGGATAGGATAGGATAGGAGATAGGAAGTAGGGGATAGGAGGTAGGGGATAGGAAGTAGGGGATAGGAGGTAGGAGGTAGGGGATAGGAGGTAGGGGATAGGAGGTAGGGGATAGGAGGTAGGGGATAGGAGGTAGGAGATAGGGGATAGAGGAATAGGGGGGTGGGGGGTGGGGGGGTTAGGATAGAGGGTTAAAGGTGAAAGTAGGAAGGATAGAGTGCTTAAGTACTCTAAATGTCTTGTTTAGTAACAAGATGGTGGAAGTACTTCCACCATCTTGTTACTAAACAAGACGATTTCTGAAAAATAAAGACAAACACGCCAGACGGGAAGGTTGCATGTTGTCGCTGGCTGTTTAAAGCAGAGGATTCTGAAATAACGTAATAGGAAAGACAACAAACCACAGAGCGGCGGACGTGATGTCAGCGCTTCTCTCCCGCTACAAACCCCGGGTCCAGGACCAGGAGTCGATAGCAGCGCTAGCATCACGCAGCCTCTCGGGTCGGTCGTCTTTCTGATCACGTACGTTCAAAGTCTTCTACCCCAACAGTTTCACCACAAGTGCAACCTCCTCCTCTCACAGAATCTGTCTTTGAAGTGAACGAGCGTCAAATGGGATTCATGAACAAATCAAACCGGAGTTTGATAAGTTTTTCCTCCCTGTTGACCACCGTACACAATTTTTCAGAAACAGAAATACTTAGGCTCTCCCTGGGGTTGGAGGATGAAGAGAAAGAGATGAAGATGAGAGATTAAAGATGAAAGAGATGAAGATGAGAGATTAAAGATGAAAGAGATGAAGGTGAAGGTTAAGGGTTAGGGGTGAGGGGTTGCCTTTGTTTTTTTCCAGCTTTTTGGTTTCCTCAAGCCCACAGCGTGTCTGAAACGCTTCCACTTAGACTTTTTGGGTTTGGTGGGTTTGTTCTCAGACACGTCAGTGGCCTCCAGGTCTTGAGGGTCTTCATTAAGCTCAGGTTCCAGCTCAGGTTCAGGATCTTCCTCCTCTCCTTGGACACTTTCTTGGTCCTGTCCAGTTTCCTTCTCCTGAAGCTGGCGTAACTGCTCCTGGCTCAATTCATACGCCAACTTTAACTCCTCATGTGCAACTTGCAGCATTTGGAATTCAGAGTCCTGTACAGAGTTGGTGTTTCTGACTTTCTGGAGCTCAGCAGTGAATTCATCGTGGCTCAAACCGTGTGCGATCTTTAAAGCATCATACGCGGCTCTGAGTTCCTGTAACTCAGAGTTCAGGAGGGCGTTAGTCTCCCTCTCCTTCTTGAGCTCAGCGGTGAATTCATCTTGACTCTGTTCATGTGTCTTCTTTAAGTCGACATATGAAACTTGGAGTTCCTGAAGTTCAGAGATCTGTACAGCAGTCGTGTCCCTGTCTCTTTGAAGCTCAGCCATGAATGTTTCTTGGCTCAGTTCGTGTGCCATCTTCAACTCGTCGTAGGAAACTTGAAGTTCCTGAAGTTCGAAGGATTGAACGGTGTTCGTCTCCTTCTCCCTCTGGAGCTCGGACATGAATCGTTCTTTGCTCAGTTCATGTTCCTTCTTCAAGTCGTCGTAAGAAACTTTGAGTTCCTCAACTTCAAAGCTCTTTACGGCGTTTGTTTCCTTCTCTTTCTGGAGCTCAGCCGTGAATGTTTCTTGGCTCGCTTCATACGCCGCCTTTAATTCGTCGTATGAAGCTTTGAGCTCCTGAAATTCAAAGTGTCGAATGGCGTTGGTGTCCTTCTCCTTCTGGAGCTCGGCCACCACTTTGTCCATCTCCTCATTTAAAAGTTGAAGCTTCTTTGACGTCAGGTCCTGGACGTCGTCTCCGCTCCGCTCATCTCTGAGCTGAACGGGAAACGTCGCCGCGTTGGACTCAACAATCAAAGGTTCCGGCAGCGTGTCGAGGTCAGTTAGAGAGACTATTTGCTGGTTCAGCGTCATAATCTCTTTATCCATCTCAGCACACAGGTCCTGGAGGCGTCTTTGGTAGACCAACTGCTGGTTGGTCTCATCCAAAGCTGCACGGAGTTTATCCAGTCTCCTGGTTTTCTTGCCGTTGTTGAGGAAATATTCGGAGCTAGGAGTCAAATCCATTTCCTTAGTCAGGTAAAGGGTCTGTGGCTTGCAGTCACAAAGCGCTGTGATGCTTTGAAAGGTGTTGTCCTCCTTGAGCTGGGCCATCACCTGGTCCCAGGTCAAGTCCTGCGCCTCCTCTACCATCTCACTCCAAAGCTTCTTAAATGTGGGGTCCCGTAGAGTTTCCGTTTGCTGCTTCAGCTGCTGGATCTCCAGGTACCTCTCCAGGCACAGGTCCTGGAGGTGTTCCCGGGAGGCCAGAAGGTTTCTGGCCTCGTCCAACTCTGCGCGAAGCGTGTTCATGCGCCTGGTTCTCTTGTTGGGACTGATGGAACAAGGGGACTCGTCTACTTGGGGTACGGTCTCCATTGGCTTTGGCTGGTAATCACAAAGTTGTTCTCCAAACAACAGAAAAACTCTGCTACTTGAATAAGTGCGTCTGCGGTGCGTCTGCTCGCTACTGCTCACGTCTGCGGTGCTTCTGCGGGGCTCGGCTTCGGACTGAAGATTCGCACGGAGCCGAGTCACAGACGGACTTATATAGACCGGAGGTGACCTGAGATCAAAGGGGAGGACGTGTGACATCATCGATGTGAGGAGTTCTGTCCATGAAGCTCCGTGAGGTCACAGGTGACATCACAGCTGAAGAGTGATGATGCTGCGTTGCCACGGTGACGTAAACAGCTGTTTACTCCTGAATCTCAGCTTCTCACTTTGCTGCAGTTTAACATTGAATGTGATGAATAATCAATGATGTGACTTATCAATTCAATTCAAAGTGTTGATTCCTCTGTTGTATTAATGAGAATAAAAATAGTAATAAGGTTTTAAAGTTACGATAAAATAGAATAAAATAACGCGTAACATAAATATAAACTATAAGTAACTGATTATGTTCATTAATGTTTGTTCACAAAGATTCTGTTGATTTTGAATTTTCTTTCATAAATAAACATGAATAACAACAATATTAAACTTTACTATAGTAGAATTAATTTGAATTGAACTGAAGTACAATTTAATATCCACATCTGTGATATATTTATAATTATACCTGCATGGTGCAGTAATATTATATGTTCTAATAGAGTAAATAATTAAAATATATGTGATTATAATTGTTAGAGTAGATTAAAGTGCTGCTTGACAACAATAGATGATACACATTGAGTCTGTGTATTAAAGTATAAATAATTTAATATTAGTTTAATATTTCACTATATTTACCTGGTGAATAAATAACTTATTTACTAAGTTTATGTTCACTAGGAAGTTCTTTAAAATCATTTTCAATGTTTAATGATAGTTATAATTAATTATTAATGAACATTAACATTTAGAAAAGGAAACATAAAATATATACGATTATAATTGTGAGAGTAAAGTATTAATATGTATTAAAGTATAATTAGTACATTTACAAATAAAGTAATATTAGTTTAATATTTCACTATAATTACCTGATGAATAAATGACTAATGTCACACAGACTTAAATATTTGATTAGAATATTTGTCCTAAATGTTCTAATCTATAATCTATAATCTATAATCTATAAATCTCACAATATATACATAATAAGGAAACGTTTCCTGGGAGATATGACTCATAAAAGCTGATATATAGATGATATTTATATAAAATAATCATCTTTTTACTGCACATGTTAATTATTTTATTATGATCCACTTCTACCTGTTTTAAGGTTAATGTGTCAGTAGATCTTAATACTTTATTGGTTTAAATAAACCTTATTAATTATTATTATAAATCCTTAGTTTGCATTAAAATTAGTTTGCATTTAGAGTCAAATCCAGAAATATTAGAGAATATATAGAGAAGTTTCATAAAAACCCAGATTCTCTGGTTTAGTTGGTGGAGAAAATCAAAGTTAAAGTAAAATTCATCACATTAAATCAATGTTCTGTTCATAAAATATATAAATATATAAAATAAAATATATATATAAATATAAATATATATAAATTAAATGCTTGGAATAAAACAGAAAAGCAAATAGGACATGAAAACTGAAAACCTTTCTATAATAGTACAAAATACAAAAACCTTGGGAAAGTTTGTGAATATGCATATTATTATATTATATTATTATAGTATTTATTAGGATTTTGGTACAAATATCCAGTAAATTAATCATAAAAATACTGTAAATACAACAGAAATTTAAGTATTTCATAGTTTTTGGTGTAATTAATCATGAAAATACTGTAAATACAACAGAAATTTACAGTATTTGTTTTACATTTTACATTTAATCTCCTAATAGTGTGAATACAACTGTAACTTACAGTATTTAATTGTCTTTATTTTAGTGTAAAGACACATACTGTTAACAGTACTGCAGAACTTCCACTGTAAAAAGTCCTTCCAGTAACTTTCTGGGTAAATTCTGCCTGTTAATTGAGGTAAATTCTATTTCCACCAGTTTTACAGTGAATATATGAAACAGCACTGAGGCGTGAATTAAATCTCAGGCCAGATGTTGAACAGTGAATCTAAATCACCTTCCACCTCCGCTACTGTAGAAAAAATAAAAAATAAAATAAAACGGCACCGCCGGGACCAGAACAAGCTCTGGAACAAGAGATGAATCAGGGACAAATTATTCAGGACACAGAAACTGAGGAGAACTTGACCTTCTTTGAATATTCATGAAACACCAGAGGACGTTAAATTCACTGCAAAGAAGGAGAAATATACAGTAAAAACACTTGTTTATAGGATTATTATATTATTATTATTAGAAATTAATTCATCTAATTCTAGAGATGTTTTTAGTACTTTCAGAATAAATTAGTTTGAATAGAATGTAGTTTAATTAGGATGGAATTGTTTCTACTACTGAAAACTCAGTAGATTTTATACATTTTCGTGGTAATATATTAATATTTACACTATTTTGGTGATTAATTGTACAAACGTCAATTAAAGGCTGTGATTTCAGTTGGATTTACAGTAGTAGTTTTTGATGAATTTTACAGAAAAAAACAATTAAGTGCTACTTTAGTTGTATTTATAGTATTTTTGTGATTAATTGTTCAGTAAAAATCTATTAAATAGTGTAATTTCAGTATTTTTGTGATACTAAACTAATAGAAATGCTGTTTCTTCTCATTCATTATTAATAACATCAGTCCAAATATAAAAATCACTCATGTATATAACAATATCTCTAACTTATTCATTTTAATTAGGTTTAATTAGCTCGTTTTAAATAATGGAAGCACATTTTAGAATTATTTAAATAGAAGTATGAATAAATGACATGTTCAAATCTATTAACCTTCTGTTGCATGGTGTTGTCATGGTAACAATTACTTTATCTTCATTTTTATAAAATGCTGTGATATAAAAACAATGTTTTTGTCGCTAGGTGTGAAAAGGGGGCTTTTATTTTGAAGGGCATACAATTTATGAGGTTTATTCAGAATTTCAGAAAATGTAATAAGTAAAAAAATGAACTTACTAAGTAAGTAAACTTTATTTTTTATTATTATTAATTTTTATTTCAGTTTTGATGTTAAGTTTTTTTTTCTAATATGATAAAACAGATTATATTCATAGAGTCCTAATGGAATATATTATTTTATTTGATTTAAAATTTATTTTCACAGAATAATAAATTAACTCAATATCTGGAGGAAGTAACATTAATTTATCTTTTTTTTTTTAAATGATTATTATTATTGTTATTATATATTTATAATTGAATTTAGGATTATTATATAATAACAATAATAATAATAATATAATATATAAATAATATTAATGTGTCCTGATTTAAATAAACCAATCAAACCTTTTCAGTTACAAACCTTATTCAATGAGTCGTCTAATCATGTTGATAATTAAATCAATATTAATATTGTTTGTCTTCATCACTAATTCTTGATTCTTGTGGTTTTCATATCAATATTTGATAGAACGTGTAGGTTTTTATAAACTGATTTCTTGGTTTTCTCTGCTGTGTCTTTCCTGTTAAAACATCTCATTCTAACATCATCAGACAACAGCAACAGTTTTGACGTCGACTATGAGTCTGACATCAATACATTTGATCTTTGTCGATTCTGGAATCACATTATTCTGTGTGTGTGCTGACTTTAGTCCTGCTCCTCATCTGAGTCCAGTCTGGGGAAGTTAAACCTTCCAGAATCGTCCTCAGAGTCCGAGAAACACTCAAGCTTCTCCACCACGACAAGGTCACAGCACAGGGAGAAGGGGAAAGGTGAAAGGTGAAAGGTGAAAGGGGATAGGGGATAGGACAGGATAGGATAGGATAGGATAGAATAGAATAGGATAGAATAGGATAGGATAGGATAGGAGGTAGGGGATAGGGGGTGGGGGGTGGGGGGGTTAGGATAGAGGGTTAAAGGTGAAAGTAGGAAGGATAGAGTGCTTAAGTACTCTAAATGTCTTGTTTAGTAACAAGATGGTGGAAGTACTTCCACCATCTTGTTGATAAACAAGACGATTTCTGAAAAATAAAGACAAACACGCCAGACGGGAAGGTTGCATGTTGTCGCTGGCTGTTTAAAGCAGAGGATTCTGAAATAACGTAATAGGAAAGACAACAAACCACAGAGCGGCGGACGTGATGTCAGCGCTTCTCTCCCGCTACAAACCCCGGGTCCAGGACCAGGAGTCGATAGCAGCGCTAGCATCACGCAGCCTCTCGGGTCGGTCGTCTTTCTGATCACGTACGTTCAAAGTCTTCTACCCCAACAGTTTCACCACAAGTGCAACCTCCTCCTCTCACAGAATCTGTCTTTGAAGTGAACGAGCGTCAAATGGGATTCATGAACAAATCAAACCGGAGTTTGATAAGTTTTTCCTCCCTGTTGACCACCGTACACAATTTTTCAGAAACAGAAATACTTAGGCTCTCCCTGGGGTTGGAGGATGAAGAGAAAGAGATGAAGATGAGAGATTAAAGATGAAAGAGATGAAGATGAGAGATTAAAGATGAAAGAGATGAAGATGAAGGTTAAAGATGAAAGAGATGAAGATGGGAGGTTAAAGATGAAAGAGATGAAGGTGAAGGTTAAGGGTTAGGGGTGAGGGGTTGCCTTTGTTTTTTTCCAGCTTTTTGGTTTCCTCAAGCCCACAGCGTGTCTGAAACGCTTCCACTTAGACTTTTTGGGTTTGGTGGGTTTGTTCTCAGACACGTCAGTGGCCTCCAGGTCTTGAGGGTCTTCATTAAGCTCAGGTTCCAGCTCAGGTTCAGGATCTTCCTCCTCTCCTTGGACACTTTCTTGGTCCTGTCCAGTTTCCTTCTCCTGAAGCTGGCGTAACTGCTCCTGGCTCAATTCATACGCCAACTTTAACTCCTCATGTGCAACTTGCAGCATTTGGAATTCAGAGTCCTGTACAGAGTTGGTGTTTCTGACTTTCTGGAGCTCAGCAGTGAATTCATCGTGGCTCAAACCGTGTGCGATCTTTAAAGCATCATACGCGGCTCTGAGTTCCTGTAACTCAGAGTTCAGGAGGGCGTTAGTCTCCCTCTCCTTCTTGAGCTCAGCGGTGAATTCATCTTGACTCTGTTCATGTGTCTTCTTTAAGTCGACATATGAAACTTGGAGTTCCTGAAGTTCAGAGATCTGTACAGCAGTCGTGTCCCTGTCTCTTTGAAGCTCAGCCATGAATGTTTCTTGGCTCAGTTCGTGTGCCATCTTCAACTCGTCGTAGGAAACTTGAAGTTCCTGAAGTTCGAAGGATTGAACGGCGTTCGTCTCCTTCTCCCTCTGGAGCTCGGACATGAATCGTTCTTTGCTCAGTTCATGTTCCTTCTTCAAGTCGTCGTAAGAAACTTTGAGTTCCTCAACTTCAAAGCTCTTTACGGCGTTTGTTTCCTTCTCTTTCTGGAGCTCGGCCGTGAATGTTTCTCGGCTCGCTTCATACGCCGCCTTTAATTCGTCGTATGAAGCTTTGAGCTCCTGAAATTCAAAGTGTCGAATGGCGTTGGTGTCCTTCTCCTTCTGGAGCTCGGCCACCACTTTGTCCATCTCCTCATTTAAAAGTTGAAGCTTCTTTGACGTCAGGTCCTGGACGTCGTCTCCGCTCCGCTCATCTCTGAGCTGAACGGGAAACGTCGCCGCGTTGGACTCAACAATCAAAGGTTCCGGCAGCGTGTCGAGGTCAGTTAGAGAGACTATTTGCTGGTTCAGCGTCATAATCTCTTTATCCATCTCAGCACACAGGTCCTGGAGGCGTCTTTGGTAGACCAACTGCTGGTTGGTCTCATCCAAAGCTGCACGGAGTTTATCCAGTCTCCTGGTTTTCTTGCCGTTGTTGAGGAAATATTCGGAGCTAGGAGTCAAATCCATTTCCTTAGTCAGGTAAAGGGTCTGTGGCTTGCAGTCACAAAGCGCTGTGATGCTTTGAAAGGTGTTGTCCTCCTTGAGCTGGGCCATCACCTGGTCCCAGGTCAAGTCCTGCGCCTCCTCTACCATCTCACTCCAAAGCTTCTTAAATGTGGGGTCCCGTAGAGTTTCCATTTGCTGCTTCAGCTGCTGGATCTCCAGGTACCTCTCCAGGCACAGGTCCTGGAGGTGTTCCCGGGAGGCCAGAAGGTTTCTGGCCTCGTCCAACTCGGCGCGAAGCGTGTTCATGCGCCTGGTTCTCTTGTTGGGACTGATGGAACAAGGGGACTCGTCTACTTGGGGTACGGTCTCCATTGGCTTTGGCTGGTAATCACAAAGTTGTTCTCCAAACAACAGAAAAACTCTGCTACTTGAATAAGTGCGTCTGCGGTGCGTCTGCTCGCTACTGCTCACGTCTGCGGTGCTTCTGCGGGGCTCGGCTTCGGACTGAAGATTCGCACGGAGCCGAGTCACAGACGGACTTATATAGACCGGAGGTGACCTGAGATCAAAGGGGAGGACGTGTGACATCATCGATGTGAGGAGTTCTGTCCATGAAGCTCCGTGAGGTCACAGGTGACATCACAGCTGAAGAGTGATGATGCTGCGTTGCCACGGTGACGTAAACAGCTGTTTACTCCTGAATCTCAGCTTCTCACTTTGCTGCAGTTCAACATTGAATGTGATGAATAATCAATGATGTGACTTATCAATTCAATTCAAAGTGTTTATTCCTCTGTTGTATTAATGAGAATAAAAATAGTAATAAGGTTTTAAAGTTACGATAAAATCGAATAAAATAACGCGTAACATAAATATAAACTATAAGTAGCTGATTATGTTCATTAATGTTTGTTCACAAAGATTCTGTTGATTTTGAAGTTTATTTCATAAATAAACATGAATAACAACAATATTAAACTTTACTATAGTAGAATTAATTTGAATTGAACTGAAGTACAATTTAATATCCACATCTGTGATATATTTATAATTAATATAAGTGAATAAATAACTTATTTACTAAGTTTATGTTCACTAGGAAGTTCTTTAAAATCATTTTCAATGTTTAATGATAGTTATAATTAATTATTAATGAACATTAACATTTAGAAAAGGAAACATAAAATATATACGATTATAATTGTGAGAGTAAAGTATTAATATGTATTAAAGTATAATTAGTACATTTACAAATAAAGTAATAATAGTTTAATATTTCACTATAATTACCTGATGAATAAATGACTAATGTCACACAGACTTAAATATTTGATTAGAATATTTGTCCTAAATGTTCTAATCTATAAATCTATAATCTATAATCTATAAATCTCACAATATATACATAATAAGGCAACGTTTCCTGGGAGATATGACTCATAAAAGCTGATATATAGATGATATTTATATAAAATAATCATCTTTTTACTGCACATGTTGATTATTTTATTATGATCCACTTCTACCTGTTTCAAAGTTAATGTGTCAGTAGATCTTAATACTTTATTATTAATTATTATTATAAATCCTTAGTTTGCATTAAAATTAGTTTGCATTTAGAGTCAAATCCAGAAATATTAGAGAATATATAGAGAAGTTTCATAAAAACTCAGATTCTCTGGTTTAGTTGGTGGAGAAAATCAAAGTTAAAGTAAAATTCATCACATTAAATCAATGTTCTGTTCATAAAAAAATATAAATATATATAAATTAAATGCTTGGAATAAAACAGAAAAGCAAATAGGACATGAAAACTGAAAACCTTTCTATAATAGTACAAAATACAAAAACCTTGGGAAAGTTTGTGAATATGCATGGAAGCTATGCTAAGCTAAGCTATGCTAAGCTAAGCTAAGCACATGAAGCTGAAGTTTTATCAGTGTGTGATTTGTTTCCAAACCTATTTTTCCATCGTGTCCTGATCGTCATCGTTTGCTCTTCTTTCTGTTACTGGATTACAAACCCTCGGTTTATAATCTGCTGCAAAACAAAAGCTATAAACAGCTCAAAAGCATCATAAATAACCAGAATTCATTGTAAAAAAAGAAGAAAATGACCAAATCCTCTGGTTTCAGCTTCTGAAATCTGATTATTTTCTGTTTTATTCCTGTTGTTGTATTTGTTCTCTACACGTTTGCAGATGAAACCATGAACTTCGTGACAGAATAATAGAATTTATTTTGAAGCCTAAATCACAGGAGTTTGTCTCTTCTGCTTTAAAAATTAAAATCTTTGTTCGACACATTAAATGTCTATTGCATGAAATAGTATTTACACACGTTAAAGCCTGTTTTAGATGTTTCTGTTACTTAAAATGGTCTAAATTCATGCTAGTGAATGTAGCGAGTGTTAAGTTGTATGCATTAGGAATTTTCCATTTTATTTCCAAATATAATCTGGTTTAGCATTTTAGAAAAAAAAATTAAATTGAATTAAATGTAAAGAAAATAACTAAAGAATTAAAAAAAAAATTAAGTTCACTTATCGCAGATAGTAAGTTCATTTTTTTTATTTGAACAAAATTCTGAATAAAATAAAAATATTAGAAAAAAAATTAACATAAAAACTGAATTAAATGTTTAATAATAATAATAATTAAATAAAGTTTACTTATAAGTACTAATTTAATTTATTTGAATTTTTTTTCATTCAGTTGTGAAACAATGAAGCTCACATGTCAAATGTCCATCAGCAATAGGGATATCCTGGTCATGTGACCTCATAAATTGTATCTCCTTCAAAATAAAAGCCCCCTTTTCATGCTTAACTCTAAAAAACAGATTTTATATCAGAGTTTTAGAAAAAATGAAGATAAATTGTTGGCGTATGGAAACACTATGCAGAGGGTTAATAATAATTTATAGTAGTAGAATTTAATATTAGCGATTAATTAATTAATTGATTAGTTTCCAACTATTTATAACGTTTTTTCCAACTGTTCCAAAATAAGCTGCTGCTGCACAAACAGCAGGAGTTCACTGGAAAACAAACTCCTATAATTTAATTTAGTTTTCATTGAGATGCAGGAACCAGGAAGTGAACGGACATAATGAGAACGTAACGAGCTCCAGACCCAACTCACCTGATGATTCCATGAACCCGTTTTGTTGCCGTTGACAGCAGGAACCAAACGTCTCGGACGCCATATGCTGCTATTAGAGCTTTAATCACGGGCAGATGGCGGCGACATCCCCGTCTGTCCTGACGCCAGCAGGAGGCGACGACACGAAGAAAAGCCAGGATCCAGTTATTAAAATAATTAAGAATAAAAAGCCGACAAGTCAATTTATTCACTTTTCCTGACAGTTTTCATACAGTTGTGTTCAAAGTAACAGCAACGTGAGTAAAGTCTAAATATTTATAATATTTTATAAATGTCAAGACTAATTTTTGAATTGTTTTACAAAGAATTAAGAAAAATGAACATTAGGCTGTTAATATTAATAGAATTGTGTGAGTTTTTCTTTACAAACTCAATATTTACTGTATGAACTAAAAACTAAACTGATTTAGTTATAATTAATAATTATAATTACCTGGATTTCAAGTCCTTGTTTAATCAACTATTATATTAGACTATATATAGTAGAGTTATAAATTATAGAGTATAAATAATCTCCTCTACTACTAAGTTATTATAAATAAACAACTGAAATAATAATATAGAGAATAAGAACCTGTCGTTATAATCATGGTTTCTGAGAACTGCTCCTTTTATCAGGTGTTTCAGCCTCAGAATTCCTGTGAATTTCTTGGTTTTTCTTGCATTTTTGACGTCAATCCACAGGTTTTTAATAGGATTCAGGTCCAGGGTTCAGGTTCAGGTCCAGGGTTCAGGTCCAGGTCCAGGTCCAGGGATTGGTTCGGCTACTCCAGGACTTTAATTTGTTGATCTGGAACCAGGATTCTGCTGGTTTACTGGTGTGTTTAGAGTCGTTGTCTTGTTGAAACTCACATTTCAAGCGTATTTCCTCTTCAGCATCAGAAAACATGACCTCTAAGTATTTAGATACAGACAAACTGATCCATGATCCTTTGTCTTCATCCTGATAAGGAAACACTTTGCCAGATTGTGGCCTAAAGACAAATGGAGAAACATTTTGAGGACTGATGGACGTCACCACCAAACACTGGAGTTAAGCCACAGTTCAGGCAAATTATAGGCAAACTGATCCATGTATGTGATAAATAGGTAAGAAAAACATCCACATATAATACTTCATTGACTTTAGTGTGAACTGTGGCTTAAATCCAGTGTTTTGTGGTCATCTTAGGCCACAAACTGGCAAAGTTTTTCCTTTTCAGGATGAAGACAAGGGATCATGGATCAGTTTGCCTATATCAGAATACTTGAAGAGGTCATGTTGCCTTACGCTGAAGAGGAAATACACTTGAAATCCAGTGTTTGGTGGTCCTCTTAGACCCAAAAACATAAATCTCTTTAAGTAGCAAAGTGTTTTATTTTCAGGATGAAGACAAGGGATCATGGATCAGTTTGCCTATATCCAAATACTTGAAGAGGTCATGTTGCCTTACGCTGAAGAGGAAATACACTTTCAACAAGATAATGACCCCAAACACACCAGTAAACCAGCAGAATCCTGGTTCCAGACCAACAAATTAAAGTCCTGGAGTGGTTGAACCAATCCCTGGACCTGAACCTGAACCCTGGACCTGAACCCTGGACCTGAATCACATTAAAAACCTGTGGATTGACGTCAAAAACACAACAAAAACCAATAAATTCAGACTAATTCTGAGGCTGAAACACCTGTTTATAGAAGTTGGTCGACTCTATTCAACACAGATGTGAAGCAGGTCACAACAACTAAATATGAGTGTAGTGATTCACAGGATTTTCACTTTATACAGTAAATATTATATCATTTATATAAAATGCAGTGTTCCCAATGCATCAAAATAAAAATTACTATAAGAATTTCATGTTTTTAAACACTGATTCTGAACACAATCGCCACATTAGCACTTTTACTCTCGATGTTTTCGCAGCATAATCAGTTAATAGTTAATAAAAGGCTGGATTCGTCCAGTCGGCTTCATTCATCGTCCATTTCACCACCGCGGCTCGTTTATTGCAGAGAAGTTTACAGGATGAAGATAAATGAAGCCGACGTCTCTGTCAAAGCTGATTAAGAATCAAACAATCACCCACAAAAACACTGTGTGTGCAGTTAATCCACAGCAACCAGCGTCCATCAGGAACATAGAGATACAACAATAAAAACTCTGAATCATTCTATAGTTACAGGAACGTTGGTCCTTGTGTTGGTGGTTTATCTCCAGAACCATGAACCTGATCGACTTTACACTTTCAGGATGTTTTTATAGAGATCTGAGTAAATGTGATGTCAAATTTGGTGCAATTTGGCCAAATGGTGGCGCTATAACAACACATTTTATGCCTGAAACAACAAGTTGATCAGTTTATAACTATTACATTAATCGCTGGCTGTTTAGATAATTGATTAAAGCCATTTTTTAAGAAGAAAATGACCAAATTCTCTGGTTCCAGCTTCTCAAATCTGGTTATTTCCTGGTTTCATTTGATAAAAATGATCATAATAATCATAATATTCACTCGAAGCCCAAATAAAGACTTTATTTAGCTTTTATAATTAAAATCTGTCTTTGTACTCGGCATTTATAACAAATTAGAGAAGTTAAAGGTTGGTACTAGAGCTACAAACAGTCGAATAATCAATTAGTTCCCAATTTTCACTTTAATCCTCAACAATTTGGATAATCAATTAATTAATTTGAGTCATTTTAATTAGAAAATGTCTAAATTCTCTGGTTCCAGCTTCTCTTCTCTGATTATTTCCTGGTTTCTTTAGTCTCTATAATAATAAACTGATGATCTTTGGGTTGTGGATCATTTTGAGCATGCTTTTATTTTGAAGGGCCCCTATTTCGACTGTATTCCCAGTTTAATATTTAAATTTTCATGGTTTATTCATAACAAATAGCTGTGTTTATGGTCCTAAAGCAGCTTTAGCAACAATACAGTCTGCCTCAATCAATTAATTGATTAGTTGATGATTATTACATGAATCAATTAATGGATTAGAGTCATTTTAAAGAAGAAAATGTCTAAATTCTCTGGTTCCAGCTTCTCTTCTCTGATTATTTCCTGGTTGATCTTTGGCTTGAGGACAAATAAAAAGACATTTTACTACATTTTATGAACAAAGCAACTAATCGATTAATCGTTTCAATAACTGAAAACCATGAAGCTACGTCCGTTTGTGCCTTTTAGAATTTTCTTTGAGATTCTCGAGTTAACTTGGACTTTTCTCGACCTTCGTGCTGCAGTCAGTAACAACAACAACATTCCCGTTACTTTCAAAATCCCGTTTATTAAATTTTAGAAAACACCATTTTGCTAACAGTTTCTTAGCAATAGCAGGAAAGAACCGAAACTGTAAGAGAGTCGATGGGGCCTGGGCCAACCCCTGAGTTAAAAACCGGCTGTGTGTAATTCCTGGTGGTGGGTGGGGGAGGGGGAACCTGGCATAGACTAGAAGAGAAACCAAGACATAAGAAAAAAACTCCGTAGACATCAGGTAGAAAAGTTGAAGGTATTTCCTGCCAAAATAGACCGAGTACGCCACGTTAACGTGTAATTAGGTCGCCAAACGGTAGGTTTTAATCACTCGGAAGTGGGGGAGGGGCATAGTTTCTGCACAGCGTCAAGGGGGGGGGGGATGCAGTACAGACGTCGTCCGATCAGGAAGTGCAAACAATGTCTAGAAGGGTGATTGAGCAAAAAAAACAAAAAGAACAAAACAAAAAAAAACACGGCTCCGCCCCCCCTGGGTTCGCTCGTCAAGGCGCCGACAGCGGCGACTCTCTGGACGGCGACCCCGACATGTCCTCGGGCGGGAAAACCGTGAGCGTGCAGGCCCGGATGCCGCCGAGCGACTCGGGCAGGTCGAACACCTTGTGCCACTCGTCCTTCTCGGGGTCGTACTTCTGCACGATCTCCACCATGCAGCGGTTGTTCCACGAGTAGCCGCCCACCACGTAGATCTTGCTCTCGAACACGGCCACGCCCACGTCGCTCTGGCCCCGCAGCATGGGCGAGATGGGCGTCCACAGGTCCAGGGCGGGCGAGTAGTACTCGCAGCTCAGCACGTCGTCGTAGTCGCTGGTGCCGCGGAAGTGGTTCCCCCCGATGACGTAGAGGCGGTCGCCCACCGTGCACATGCAGTGGAGGCCGCGCACCGTCGTCATCGGAGCCTTCTGGGTCCACTTATCGGCGTCCGGGTCGAAACACATCAGCTCCTTCTGGAAAGTGTCGTGAGTGATGCCCCCTGCAGAGAGAGAGAGGGAGTAAGAAGGAAACGGGGAGAAAGGTGGTAATTAGCTGAGGAAAAACAGGTTTATAAAAGGATCAATCAGAGCGATCGGTGACTCATCAACCTACGTCTACACAGCAGGAAACACTGGAAACGTGTCAGCGTCATAGAAAAGATGCATTGAATAGAGGGAGAGGAAGGAAAAAGGACGTATTTTTTGGTTTGATTGGTTGTTTTCTGTTCCTTCCTGTCGTCCTCTGCCCTTTTATTTATCTATTTATTCATTTGTTTCTTTATTTTACTTTTCTTTTTATTTGTTGTTTTTGGAAGCTGTTATTAAAAGTGCTCACATATATGTTTGAAATAAAGATTGAAATCAAATAAAAAAAAAATCATGATAAAGGAGAATGTGATATTCTGGTTGTGGAGCAGGACAATGTTTGATAATAGACAATAAAATCGTTGTTATCAACTCATTAAATATTCAAATATTCATCAATATGTGTCCTGGCCAGAGCAATGAAAAAAATAAGTCTACAAATACATTTTCTTTTACACTGATTGGCAATGCTAATTATCTATTATTATTATTATTATTATTATAATAAGGACTTTGGCTTTTAAACACGCTATGATATTGAACACAACTGTGTGTGTATATATATATATATATATATATATATATATATATATATATATATAAATAAAAGGTGTTAATTAGGTGAGAAAAAAGGGAACAACAGTTTTTTAAAGGATCAATCAGAGTGATCAGTGACTCATTGATACAAGTCGACAACCACTGGAAAAATGTTCTATGTAAAACATTAGAGAGACTAGAAATAATATATTAAAAATATGCAATTATCATTGTTATCAATATATATACATACACGTATATATATATATATATATATACACACACATACACACACGTACACACACACACATATATACACACACACACACACACGTACGTACACACACACACACACCTACACACACGTACACACACACGTACACACACACGTACACACACACGTACGTACACACACACGTACGTACACACACACGTACACACACACGTACACACACACACGTACACACACACACGTACACACACACACACACGTACACAGACTTTGACATTAAATAACATGGACAGAAAATGAATTAAATATTCACATATAAAAACATCCAATACACAAATATGAGATAAAGACAACAAACCTATAAACTTGGTACCAGATAATTTATCTTTTAATTCATTTGTTTCTATTATTTTATATTCAAAGCATTGGTTTTGATATAATAAAGATATATATTAATATTCTTTTATTTCTACAGGTTTATCTCAATCCTTATTTGTCAGATGCTGCATCAAACACATAAATGTCGTTATTTTCCTCCGTGTGAATTAATTCTAATGATGAAGAATCATCAGAAACCGTTGATGTGTGTCGACGCCGGGACACAAAAAGCTGAGGGAAAAAAAGGAAAAAACAGGACATGTCTACAGGGAAGGCTTAAAATAAAGAGGAACACAATCCCAGCATGCATTTGGGCAGCAGCCAGCCCCCCCTCCCCCTCCTTCAGGCTGAATGACGAGCAGCAAACGCAGCAAAGA
>CM060479.1:1655358-1662858 GCA_030544235.1 Lepturacanthus savala
ATGACTGTCAATCATTTTCCAGGTTTTCCAGGACGTGTGGGAATAAAAATAAATAAATAAATGTCGTATTTGAAGATAAAAAAAACAGCTTTAACTAATTAATTTGACTTTATAATGACGGGAAGAGTCTTAAATGAGATGAAAACAGTTCTTGCATCACTGTTTGGTCTTTGTTTAATTTGCTAGCAGAGTGAAACCCACAGAGAATAAAGCTTCTCTGCTGGGACGTGTTGTTTGTAGTGTTTTTGTGGAATTAACACAGGATCTTCAGTGTTTCACCTCCTACTCACTTCAGCCGTGACCACCTCCCTTCTTCCTTCAGAGAATCAGGATTCGTCACGCGGCAAAAACTGGAGCTCATCTCCATAAAGAGGATGTTTCAGAACCCAACGACTCAGAAAACGTCTAAACTTCACCGTCTGGTTCATTAAAAACTACAAATCTGACTGAAGACAGGAGCGATTAATCGATTAGTCGATTAATCGATTGGTCAACAACTATCACGTTAATTGATTCATAGAAAACGTCTAAATTCTCTGGTTCCAGCTTCTCTTCTCTGATTATTTCCTGGTTTCTTTAGTCTCTATAATAATAAACTGATAATATGAGTGATATGAACAAATCAACCAATCGATTAATCGTTTAAATAATTGATGACTTTTTTGTTAGTCGCAGCCTTAAAGTACAATAAATATCAGATTATCACTTTGACTGCAGTAGTACAGTAGTATTTTTATCAAAGCTGCGAAGATTAATCAATTAATCAGTTAGTTTTCAATTATTATACTAATCGCCAACTATTTTAATAATTGATTAATTGATTTCAGTCATTTTTAAGTAGAAAATGTCTAAATTCTCTGGTTCCAGCTTCTCTTCTCTGATTATTTCCTGGTTTCTTTAGTCTTCTGTAAATTTATGATATTTAGCTTTGGGAAACAGTGATTTGAACAAATCAACCAATCGATTAATCGTTTAATTAATTGATAGATAAATCAACTATAAAAGTAGTTTGTAAGTTGCAGCCTTAAATTACATTAAATATCAGATTATCACTTTGAATAGAGTAGTATTCTAATCAGAGCTGCAAAGATTAATCAAATAATTAGTTTTCAGCTACTAATCGCTTCTATAACTGTTGGTCTGAACCAAACGACTAATCGATTAATCGTTTCACTAATCAATAAGTTAATAAACTAATAAAATAGTCAATTAGTTGCAGCCTTAAAGTACAATAAACATCAGATACTTTATCACTTTGCCTCCAGTAATATTCTAATTAAAGCAACGATTAATCAATAAGTTGCCGATTATCAAACTAATCACCAACTATTCTGATAATCAATTAATTGATTTGAGTCATTTTAACGAAGAAATTCAAATTCTCCTTTGAACTTTGGGTTTTGTCAATCAATATAGAATCTTAATAAATATATTAACACATTGGATCCAGTAATATTCTAATTAGAGCTCCAACGATCAATCAATCGATTGATTGATGGAGTCATTTTTTAATAAATTCTCTGGTTCCAGCTTCTGTTCTCTGATTATTTACTCGTTTCTTTAATCTTCTATAATAAAATACATTATTCTTCTATTGTACATTTTAATAAATGTACATTAATATTCTAACGATTAATCAATTAATCACCAATTAATTTGACAATTAAATAACTGATTTGAATATTTTTTAAAGAAATTCTCAGAAATTCTCTGGTTTCAGCTTCTCTTCAGATTATAGATTAATCAATAATTAAAATAGTCGTTAGTTGCAATTAAACTTATCACCTAATTAAAACAAATTAAATTAACACTTGTACAATATCAATTCTGTTCCTTATTTAGCTTCTGAAAAAAGAAGAATTTATAGTTTATTGTAAAATATAATTATCATTTGAATAATCAATATCTTAATTGAATGGCTCGTTAGCTGCAGCCTTTTCCATCACATTTCATCCAACCAGACACATCAGGAGCTTTTTTAATGACGCAGCGATTCAAACGATATAAAAGTTCAGTTTCAATATTTCCACCGAACGATGATTCACGTCGAGGACGGAGACATCGAAGCCTGACGGAGACGAATCAGACGGACTTAACGACGCGGCACTTTTTACCTGCCGTGAATATTTATCTGCTGTTAAACTGCTCGGGAAGGAAGAAAAATCAGCTGCAGGACATTTAACGGACGTTTCTGCATTGAACAAACACACATTCGGGTGTTTGACTCACCTGAAATATACATATAACCTCCGTAGACCGTCCCAGCGTGGCCGTAATGCGGCTCATTCATTTTAGCAACATAAGTCCATTCGTTTGTCCTCGGGTTGTAGCACTCCACCGTCGCTTCAAGGCAAAGATGTGAGGGAGAAGCAGAGAAAAGAGAGAAGGTATTAGTAGAAAGTAGGTCAAGACAAACGAGGCCTTAGAGGGCCTCGGCGTGGGAGCTAAACCGTGGATTTAAACGCAGGATACGGGGTCCACGTCCCCGTAAACCACCAGCAACGACTCTTTTATTAAGTCCCCGAGGACGTTCTGTCTAAATCCGTCTCTGGGATTCGGGAGGAGGCTGAGAACGAGCAGCAGCAGCCAGGGCTCGTCAGCTTGTTGTCACGGCGACAAGGGGACGGACCTCAGCGGCGGCCATATTGGAAAGGTCCAGTTTTCCAGCTGTAATCTGGTGCTATGATAATAAAGTGAGAAATCTGCATAAAAATAAACAAAATACTGATGATTCCCAAACGGTTTGGTTTGTTTTTTCTGTTTTATTATAATTTAGTTCTGGGAAAAACTTTCTATCACTGGATTTTTCTAGATTCTTATAGTTTCATGCTATAAAACTGTAGTTTTTTGTTCATGTATTAAAGTATAGAGAGAAATTACTGATGTAATTTTACCGTCATGATGAATATTAAGAGTTTAACCCTCTAACAAACGCATCTTTAACAGAAATTTGACTTCATTTCAACCTGAACTTCATAGATTCTTCATATTCCAACACATTCTTGTTGCAGATTTGATGAAACGACGACTTTAACCTGACAACAGCTGCATGAAACGGTAAAATAGTCGATATCGGAGTTTTTTAAACAAAAAAACCTCCAGACATCAGACACAGATGCTGTTTTTGCTCCAAGTTCTAACTGTTCTGATCGATCTATAGATTATTGAAATGATTAATCGATTTGTTATTTGGCTCAAAAAATGGTGTAAAATAGAGCTGCAAAGAAGAGCTGACAACTATTCTATCAATCACAAACTATTTTGATAATCAATTAATGGATTTCAGTCATTTATTAATTATAAAATGTCTAAATTCTCTGGTTCCAGCTTCTCTTCTCTGATTATTTCCTGGTTTCTTTAGTCTCTATAATAATAAACTGATGATCTTTGGATAAAAAAAGACATTTTAGGTTGAATCTTCATCTTTTTGGTGAATACTGATCCACATTTACACCATTTAATGAACCAAACAACTAATTGATTCATCGTTTGAGATAATCAATTAGTTGAATATCAGAATAATTGCCAGTTACACCTTAAATATAAATGTTATCTTTCAAATTCAGTAATACAAGGTAATAATCTAGTTTAAGGTATAAAATTGACCGTTCACCATTAGTTTCCAACTATTAAATTAATCACCAACTATTTTAATTAGAACATTAATTAGAACAATCAATTTGAGATTTTTAAGAACCAATTAATAGATTTGAGTCATTTTAAGAAGAAAATTCTCTGGTTCCAACTCTTCAAATCTGATTTTTTATGGATTATTTAATAGAAAGTAATAATTAAATAACAGAATGTGTTGATTCTACACTAAGTAGAATACTATTGATTATTGAAATGATTATTCGATTAGTAAAATGGTGTAAATGTGGATCAGTATTCACCAAAAGGTTGAAGATTCAACCTAAAATGTCTTTTTTTTGTCCAAAGATCATCAGTTTATTATTATAGAGACTAAAGAAACCAGGAAATAATCAGAGAAGAGAAGCTGGAACCAGAGAATTTAGATGTTTTCTATTGAAAAGTTTAAACAATCACACGATCGTTTGTTGGTCACATGGTTTTTTTTAAAGAAGAAACTCCCGGCGGCGTTAAATCACCGTCTGTATTAAACTCACCGAGCTCCCCGGCGGCGTTCCTGCCCCCGACGGCGTACAGGTGTCCTTTGAGGGCGCTGAGGTGGAAGAAGGTCCTCTTCTCGTTGAGGCAGGCCACCTGGATCCACTTGTTGTACCGGGGGTCGTAGCGGAACACCGTGTCCACCGCCGTCTTGCCCTTGGTGTCGTAGTTGCTCTGGCCGCCCACCACGTACAGGAAGTTGCCGATGACGGCGATGCCGTGCTGGTAGCGCGGCGCGTCCATGGGCGCCAGCGCCTTCCACTCGTGCGCCTTCTCGTCGAACAGCCGCAGCTCCTTGCTGACGACCAGCTGCTGGCGCAGCACGCCGCCCAGCGTCACCAGGTGGGCGCTGTCGGAGCGGATGGCGGTGCGTTCCGACTGCATCACGGGCTGCATGTACGGCATCATCTGGTAGTTGCTGGCCTCCAGCAGCAGGTTCACGCACGTGTTGTCCGTGCGCATGAAGTCCACGGTCTGCACGTGGTTGATGAGCTCCTGCGGGTTCATGAGCGGGAAGCGGATGTTCTTCATGAGCTTGGCGGCGTGGTCCATGCGTCCGTCCTCGCAGCGCAGCCAGCGGCACGCCGCCTTGAACAGGTCCAGCTCGCCGCAGTGCTTCAGGCTGTTGCTGGACAGGACGAACGCCAGCCGCTCGAACGGCAGCTTCACGAACTCGCCGGTGCCCAGCAGCGACGGGAAGTTCTTCAGGATGAAGTTGTTGACGTACTTGTCCACCTCCGTCAGGTTGTAGGTGTTGGCGATGCGACCCACCTCCACGCAGTTGTCCAGGGAAACCTGAGACGACAAAACAGTAGAACTGTTGTAGAACAACCTGCCCCTTAAAACTCTTATTTTATTACTGTAATTAGTAGCAGCAGTAAAAGTTTTATACATATAATATTATTACTAATTTCTATTGGAACATTTTAAACAAGACGCCTGAATCAGAGTGAATAAATTAATCAGATAATATACAAAAACAAATAAAAAAATTAAAAAAATTGCAAAAATCATGAAGGAAAAATACTTATTAAAAGAATTATTAATTATTTAATCAATAATTATTATAGAAATGTCTATATTATTACTATAGTCGCCTAATTAATGTTAATTCTATTGAATTAATTCTACCAAAAACAAGATATTTTCACCACCAAATCTGATATGAAACATTTTTTCACACTTTTTCTATATAAAAATATTTTTTATACACTGACTGGTTCTAATTTCTATTAGAAGATTATATATATATATATATATATATATATATATTTACTCATCATTTTATGTTTATTTTTATATTATGTTTATTTAAAAAATGTCAGGTAATTAATGTTTATTTCTATATTTACTTAAAAATATTAATTTATAAAGCTTGTGTAATATTTTCATTATATATATATATATATATATATATATATATATATATATATATACACATATATATATATATATATATATATATATTTTCAAAAATTCTGTTTATTTGTTTTGTAAAATCATGAAGATTAATTGTGAATTATTCATCTTTTAATAATTTTTTTGTACTAAAAACACTAAGGAAAAAATATTAAAAAAGTATTAATTATATAATCAATAATTATTAATTACAGAAATGTCTATATTATTACTATAGTCGGCTAATTAATATAATGGAATATGTTAATTCTATTGAATATTGGATTAATTCTACTAAAAACAAGACATTTTCACCTGATTATATTTATTTTTCAAGGTTTTTTTTATAATATCAAACTCCAGTAAAGCATAAATGCACCAAACATCAACTTCTTTAAGGTAACAGAGTATTTCTGCTCCGTTTCTGCCTCCTCTGACGCCGTTTTGTCGCGTTCCTGCGTCTTTTCTTACCCCAGATATGAGGAAGACTTTACAGAAGTCCAGCACGGGGAGGATCTGCAGGAAACTGGCCGCCTCCAGCGTGTCCTGCAGGTTTTCCATGTTCAGAGACAGCTTGGCCGTGTAGATGAAGTCGATGATCTTCTTCAGGCCGATGCGGTTCACTCCGTGCAGCTTGATGCACATCAAGTCCTGCTCCTTCATCCCACCTGCAGCCGCAGGCGCAAGAAAACAAGCAGCAGCAGCTTAAAAGGACTAATCCAGGAGATTATTCAGCTGACAGGTGTCACTGAGCTCTGGGAGAAGGAATGTGACGTAACGGAGCCAATTATATTCACATAGAAATACTAAAAACACTATATTTACTGAGATGGGAGTGTTGTTGTGCTGAGAAGTGAATTCTAAACATCAAATCTGTGGATTTATTTCTACTGGAGTCGTAAAACGACCCTGGAATAACCCGAGCAGCTGCTCACACCTTAAAATGCACTTTGACGGTTCAATTATGTGATGTATAATTAAATGTATGTAATCTGAACAACGTCTGGCATAAATTATTCAGAGAGAAATTAAAAGTTAATTTAATCAGGCTGCAGACTTTACACCTGATGGAATCAGCAGGTTGGAGTCAATGGGACACAAACTGGGCAATTTAATCTTAAGAATTAATTAATTAGGTCATAAATAATCGATTAGTTGATAATCAATTAATCATAATTAATAGTAGAAAATAGTAATAATAAACTGATGATCTTTGGGTTGTGGACTGTTGGACATGGATCATTTTGAGCATGCTTTTATTTTGAAAGGCCCCTATTTTGACTGTATTCCCAGTTTAATATTTAAATTTTCATGGTTTATTCATAACAAATATCTGTGTTTATGGTCCTAAAGCAGCTTTAGCAACAATACAGTCTGCCTCAATCAATTAATTGATTAGTTGATAATTATTACATGAATTGATTAATGGATTAGAGTCATTTTAAAGAAGAAAATGTCTAAATTCTCTGGTTCCAGCTTCTCTTCTCTGATTATTTCCTGGTTTCTTTAGTCTCTATAATAATAAACTACAACTAGCGACTATTCTGTTATTCAATTAAACTATCAACTAACTGTAAAGTCGATTAATTAACCTAAAATGTCTTTTTTTTTGTCCAAAACCCAAAGATCATCAGTTTAAGAGAAGCTGGAACCAGAGAATTTGGACATTTTCTACTTAAAAATGACTAAAATCCATGAATCAATTATCAAAATAGTTGAATGTTCTAAAATTAAAAATTCAATTATTTTTCTTATTTGAATCAAATTCGAACTAATCTAATCAATTAATCAACAATCAAAATAATCGACTATCAGAGTAGTCATTAGTTTAATTTAGTCCTAATTATTTATTAGTCCTAATAAATAAAACCTATAAAAATATATATAATAATAATCATAAATAAACATTATTTCTACATTAGTAGATTTTTAAATTCTGTTTAAAAATCTTAGTAACTTATCACCAGCACTATT
>CM060479.1:1665358-1750358 GCA_030544235.1 Lepturacanthus savala
TCTTTTTTTTATTGAATAAAATATAGAACATATAAAAATGGAAATATTACATCACAAGAGGATAAAATATATTTATAAAACATTATGTATGGAACATAATTACAAGGTATAAAATCAAGTTATATTATTCTAATAAAGTAAATATGTTCATTATATTTTATATTATATTATATTATTCACTATAGAATTCTCTGTTTTGCTGTTGCTTTTATTAAAGATCATAAATAAGACAAAAAAACTGCTTTAAATCCAATAATATTTGGACAATGATGTAAATTTGACAATAAAACTTAGCAAATATTAATATAAAGTTGATAAAATACATTATTTTTATGGATTTCCATCTAAACATGTTGGACATTACGCTGTAAAATCTAAAAATGTATATTATATAATATTGGCAGCAATAAAAATACTGTTATTTCAGAGGTATTTACAGTATTAGATGATTAAATGTATTATAAGACATTAATATAATACATTACTACTGGGATTTATAGTAAAATCTACTGGTTTAACAGTAAAAAACAGCAAAGTTTAGGAGAAGAATCAATTTTGCTGTTAATGAAATTATTTAAATCAATTCAAAAGACATGAGAGTCGCTATAAATCCTAAAATAAATCAGATTATTTCATCCTTTTATGTGATTTTTGACCTGAAACTAACACAATGTAGATTTATAAAGACCTTTACAACTGGATTTTCATGAGTTAAACATCATTTATCACTGACCCTTATATGGATTTAATGCTAGTGAATGTAAACGGCAGCAGAAATGTGTATTTCAGTGATGATGAAGGTGTTTTCACCTGAAGAACCACTGAGCTGTGTGTGTTGCTTGTGAAGAATCGTGTGTTTCCCGTCTTCGAGGCCTGGAGATGAGCTGAAATGCCCATGTCACCATAACCCAGAGCCACTTTCATGTGAGCGTCGTCGTCCTCCACGAGGGATCTGAAAAAAAGAGAAAGAAAAGACACGTGATGCTACGTACTCACGGCTAATTTTAGCCAAACGGCTAAGTAGGACAGAGAAAGTGAAGTTTCAAAGTGAAACTGCTCATGGACACGATGATTATTAACAGGACGAGGCGGGAAGAAACGATTTAATGTCCTCAGAATACCCGACACGGGACACTCCGACGTCTGACATGACTGTTTTATTTTATTTAAAACCACTGGAAAGAAAAATCTACCCTTAATGAACCCATGTGTGGTTATGAGTCATTAGAGATGCAACTATTAGTTGATTAATAGATTAATAGCAGTGAAATTACTTTAACTGGCGACTATTTTGATAATTGATTCATAAAATTGTGTAATTTTTTAAGAAAACGTCCAAATTCTCTGGTTCCAGCTTCTCAGATATGATTATTTTTGGGTTAATTGGTTTTCTATAATCTATTTAAATATATATATTTTCTTAAACCAAATTTTTTTTTGTCACATTTTTTAAAAATTTTAAATCTATTTTTATATTATGTTTAATGCTTATTCCAACACACTAGGTGTAAAAAAGATATTATTTTTGTAAATATAAAATATAAATATATAAAAAATAAAATAATATATAATATAATAATAAAATAAATAAAAAAATATATAAAAAATTTAAATTAAAAAATTAAATAAAAAATTAAGTTATTAAATTAACTAAAATTTATGTTAAAAAAATTAATAAAATTGAAAAATCTCAAAATAGAGCTGCAACAATTATCTAATTTATTAATTAGCTGCAAATTTTTACATTAATCACCAAAATTCAACCAAATTTTCTGGATTTAGGTTTGGATATTTTCTTGAAAAAAAAAGAATAAAAGAAAAAGTCAAAATTAATAGATATGACAAAAATATAATATAAAATTATTAGATAAAAAAAAATGAAATTGAACAAACAAGAAAAAATAGAAAAATCTATGAAATAAATAAGAGAATTCTACTCAATATTTGATTAATTGTACTACAAATAAAATATTTCCACTTATTAAAATTAATTATTTGCAGTGTTTCTCTGGTTCCAGCTTCTCTTCTCTGATTATTTCCTGGTTTCTTTAGTCTCTATAATAATAAACTGATGATCTTTGGGTTAAAAAAGACATTTTATGTTGAATCTTCATCTTTGGAAACACGTTTTACACCATTTAATGAACCAAACTACTTCTTATTAATAGATTAAAAGCTTTAAAACCTGAATTTCCTTCAACAGGATTTAAGGACGTTTGAACGGTTCATTTATTTGAGGACTCGACTCTCAGCTAGTTTTAAAAATGGAAAATTTATCATCCGACCAAACATTGAATGGATGAACTGACCTGAACTAACAAAACAGCTCCGAGCTGTGAGGATGTGGGTTTTATATAGAGACAGTGTGTGTGTGTGTGTGTGTGTGTGTGTGTGTGTGTGTGTGTGTGTGTGTGTGTGTGTGTGTGTGTGTGTGTTTTGCTTGAATCTCCCTCATTTAACAGAACTAAAGAATTCTGTTTGATCATAATAACTTTAAATAAAACATCATCTCCCAGAATCATTTCACTACAACAGTTTAAACACACAACTGATAAAATATATAAATGATAGACAATTTTATTATTGATTATTGAACCTATTGATTGATTGACAACCCAAAGATCATCAGTTTATTATTATAGAGACTAAAGAAACCAGGAAATAATCAGAGAAGAGAAGCTGGAACCAGAGAAATTAGACATTTTCTAATTAAAAATGACTCAAATCAATTAATTGATTATGAAAATAGTTGCTGATTAATGAAATAGTTTACAAATAATAGAATAATTGATTAATCGTTGCAGCTCTACACTGAATTTCACTTCTCACAGAACAGTTATAGAACTCTAATGTGGGTGGAATTATGTGTTAATTGAACTCTTGAAGTCCACTTTTTATTTATTCATTCATTTATTCTAATAATTAATTAGGCTCCAGCTTCTAAAACGGGAAAATAATAAGATTTGAGAAGCTGAAACCAGAGAATTTGGACATTTTCTTCTTAAAAATTGACTCAAATCACGTTATATACACATAATTATTAAAATAGCTGGTAATTAATGCAATAGTTGCAGATATATATATATATATATATATATATATATATATATATATATATATATATATATATATATATATATATATATATATATATATATATATATATATATATATATATATATATATATATATATATATATATATATATATATATATATATATATATATATATATATAAAGTCAGCAGAGGTGTATTATTCTGCTTCATCCTCCTCTTACAACATGAAATTGCTGAATCGATATAAAAACTTAACCAATTACAAAACTGCTGAGCAAAATAAAAGACTTGTCACTGATAATAATGGGCTTGTGTATATATTTATATATATAAATATATAAAAGCCAACAACAAAGCAGAGCATGTCCTGCAAAGATCTGAATAAAAACCAGGGTTTAATTCATCATAAATAAACTGACACCTGACGACTCATCATTTGCAGAAGATCAAATATTCTTCTAGAGTAAATCTGAGTCTCAAACAGACGAGTTTTATTATTCAGCGTTTCTGGAATCAGACAAAAAGCTTCCAGCAGCTTTTTATAAAAAGGTTTGTCAGCGAATGTCAGAACAAAAGGAATCGAACGATTAATCAAACGATTAATGAGACAGATTCAGGTTGATGTTACACAGCGATGACCTCTGCTGCTGCTGCTACGACATCTACATAATAGTATATAACATCTATATAATAGTACATAATATACATAAAACAATACATACACAGCATAAAACAACATTAATATGCTGCTACACCATCTACAATACATAAAACTATACATACACAACATAAAACAACATTAATATGCTGCTACACCATCTACAATACATAAAACTATACATACACAACATAAAATAACATTAATATGCTGCTACACCATCTACAATACATAAAACAATACATACACAGCATAAAATAACATTAATATGCTGCTACACCATCTACAATACATAAAACAATACATACACAGCATAAAATAACATTAATATGCTGCTACACCATCTACAATATTACAATTATTAGTTTATTAATCCATTAGGTGCCAATTATCACAATAATCAACAAATAAAATGTCTAAATTTTCTGGTTCCAGGTTCTAAAATCTCATTATTTTATGGTTTTTCTTTAGTTTTCTATAATAATACATTGGAAATTAATGAGAATAAGAGAAAAAGGCAAAATAATCAGATAAAAAGGTTTGAATTAGATAAGAAAATTTTAGATAAAACCCCTAAAAATAAGACAAAAATTCAAAAATATTTTTAACATTCTTTTTAAAGTTTTAAAATGTCAAAATGTTCTGGTTCCAGGTTCTAAAATCTCATTATTTTCAGTTTTTTCTTTAGTTTTCTATAATAATACATTGGAAATTAATGAGAATAAGAGAAAAAAAGCAAAATGATTAGATAAAAAGATAAAAAATTTAGCTAAAACCCATAAAAATGTGACAAAAACTCAAAAATATTAGATAAAAAGACAATAATCATATATCAATTAAACAAAAATAAGAGAAAAAGGTCAAAATGATTAGATAAAAAGACAAAAATATGAGTTAAAACCTTTAAAAATGAGAGAAAAGTCAATTAAATCATTAGTCGTCAACCATTTCATTAATCTTCACTTGTTTTGAGAATCATTGATTATTGTTTCAATCGATCAGTTGTTTGATTCATAAAATAAGAAACTGAGAATACAGTCGAAATAGGGGCCCTTCAAAATAAAAGCATGCTCCAGACCAACAGTCCACAACCCAAAGATCATCAGTTTATTATTATAGAGACTAAAGAAACCAGGAAATAATCAGAGAAGAGAAGCTGGAACCAGAGAATTTGGACATTAATTGATTAATCACTTATCAGAATAGTTATTGATTACTGTGATAGTTGACAACTAATCGGTTTAATTGATTAATCGCAGCATCTCAGGCCTTTTCTTCCTGCAGATGAAACTTCTGTTTCTTTCTCAGCTGTTCTCAAAACCTAAATGTGAGAATGAAGGTAACTTTGCTGCTGATGCAACGTGTCACTGCACTAAAAATAGGATCCTTCCTGTTATTTGGCCTTTTTATTGGGAGGAAAAGGAAAAAAACTAAAAACCCAGAGTGTGAAGTCGCTGCTGAACACGATTTATTTCATTTCTACTGGAAATGTACAGACTTTTAGTACATTTGTTGAAGTTCCTCATATTAAAACAGCTTTTATTCCCTGATGTGATTAAACATGCTGTAAATATCAGGTTTTTCAAGTTAAAATACACAGATTTGATGTTTCATATATTAATAATAAACTATAATAAACTGAGAAAATGACAATGACTTCAATTAATCAGGAAAATATTTTAATATATATTTAATATATTTAATTTAATCAATAAAGATAATTGTTGAATTTAAAACTTAAACTCACTTTATCAGCATTTAGTTGATACCTGTTCATCCTATTAGAGCTGAAATTAATAATCCATTAATTGATTAACTATTCTGACAATCAATTAGTGGATTTAAGTCTTTATTGAAGCTTATTAAAACTCTATAACTGAATAAAAACACTAAAATAAATCCAATAAAGTGATGAAACGAAGCTACGAATGAATAAATTATAGATTATTTTATAAATGATGCAAAAACAAGTCTGACAATAAGAAGAAAATATTCATAAATAATAAACTGTTGAAGCTACGAACTTATTTACCCCAACAATTCTATAAAAAACCTGATCAATTAATAAACAAGAAAATCATAAAATAATAATAAAAGACGTGAAAAACAAACAAATATTGTTATTTCAATGTTAATGTCTTTATTTCAAATAAAGGAAATTAATTATAGATAAGCTGCTGACATTTAATTGTCTTTTCCTCACTTGTAAAAATATAAAAATATAAATATAATGTAAATGTGCTGCATTAAATTATCAAAAAACCTGCAAATAATAATTGATTAGTTACCAATTATTATAAAAATCAACAATTATTTTAGAAAATGTCTAAATTCTCTGGTTCCAGCTTCTCTTCTCTGATTATTTCCTGGTTTCTTTAGTCTCTATAATAATAAACTGATGATCTTTGGGTTGGTGGTGTCACAGATTCTGTTCTTTTATTTTGAAAGGTCACTGACATTTGAGAAACTTCCTCTCGTTAAAGGACAAACAGATTAGTCTGTTTAAAGAGGAAATAACAGCTTTAAATGATAAAAATACCTGATGAACTCATCTAGAGCTGCAATGATTAATCGATTCATTGATTATCTGCAACTATCACATTAATTGACAACTATTCTGATAATCAATTAATCAATTAGAGTCATTTATTCAGTAGAAAATGTCTAAATTCTCTGGTTCCAGCTTCTCTTCTCTGATTATTTCCTGGTTTCTTTAGTCTCTATAATAATAAACTGATGATCTTTGGGTTGTGGATCATTTTGAGCATGCTTTTATTTTGAAGGGCCCCTATTTTGACTGTATTCCCAGTTTAATATTTAAATTTTCATGGTTTATTCATAACAAATATCTGTGTTTATGGTCCTAAAGCAGCTTTAGCAACAATACAGTCTGCCTCAATCAATTCATTGATTAGTTGATAATTATTACATGAATTGATTAATGGATTAGAGTCATTTTAAAGAAGAAAATGTCTAAATTCTCTGGTTCCAGCTTCTCTTCTCTGATTATTTCCTGGTTTCTTTAGTCTCTATAATAATAAACTGATGATCTTTGGATAAAAAGACATTTTATGTTGAATCTTCATCTTTAAGGAAACATTGATCAACATTTAACTAACAAACTACTTCAGATTTGACATCTGAGAAGCTGGATCCAGAGAATTTGGACATTTCCTTCTTAAAAACGACCATTTTTAAGCTTTTTTTAAGCTACTTTCCCTGCAGCAAAGACAGATTTCCTCCAAATGGACTAAAATAATCCAGCACTGGAAGTAAAACGTGTTTTTCAGACGTTTTCCTGTCACAGCAGCAGAGAAAAGCCTTAAAATTCCCGTCACCTACGTCTCTTTTCCATCAAACAGACTTTAAAGCATACATTAAATGTGACAGAGGTATAAAAACAGAAAACATTCACCAACGTAATGAATCACAGACGTTTTTAATCCAGTGAGACGCACAAACCAGTAACAGCTGATTCAGTTTCATCCCTTAGAGTTAAATGAGGATTAGATGATGATTATCTCTGATCAGAACAAACATCTACAGCTCAGGATGATGATGATGATGATGATGATGATGATGATGATGATGCTGCTGGAAATAAACCATTTAATGAATCAACTCAACATAGAACTGGAAAACACCTGAAACTAATGCATATTTACAGAGATTAGGCAGAAAAATTACTAGATTTTTATTATTTTTATTTTATTAGTAGTAGTATATGGATTTTTGTGTTTTCAGTATTTTTTTTTAAATAATTTTAGTATTTTTTGGGGATTTTTTAAATTAATTTTAATAGCAGTAGTAGTTTAAAACAAACATTAAATGGTCGTTTGATTCATATTTTAAATAATTTAAATAATTTATTAACCACTGTTTCCCAAACTTGAAGATTTTTTTTTTGTGGTTTCAGTATTTTTAAAAATAATTTTAATATTGTTTTGAGATTTTTTTATTAATTTGAATAACAGTAGTAGTTTAAAAACAGACATTAAATGGTTGTTTGGTTAATAAATTATATATATATATATATATATATATATATATATATATATGTTATTATATTATTAAAAAATAAGAGAAATAAGACAGAATTTTTAGATAAAATATGAAGAATGAGAATAAAAACTCAAAAATTTGAAAAAAAAGGACAATTTCCTCATATTTTCTTAAAACAAGAATCAATTAAACAAAATTTATTGATTTTTTTTTGCAGTAAATTCAACCAAAAATGTCTTTTTTTGTTCAAAGATCATCAGTTTATTATTATAGAGATTAAAGAAACCAGGAAATAATCAGAGAAGAGAAGCTGGAACCAGAGAATTTAGACATTTTCTACTTTAAAATGACTCAAACTCATCAAAATATGGCTGAAAATAAGATATAAGCAGTAAATTTGAGGATAAATGTAGTTAAAACGAGTGAAATTATCTGTCTATGCAGTAAATTAATAGTTGATGAATCAAATCGAAGAATTTGGAATAGTTGTAAAATAGTAAAATAGTTGTTAATTAATGTAATAGTTGACAATTAATCAATTAATCAACTAATCGTTGCAGCTCCACTAATTAAACAAGGTTAGTTTATAATGATTTCCACAATTTTTAATTTAAAGTTTAAACCCATGAAACATCTTTATTTAGAAGCATTAATATTGGACTTGTTGTTCTTTTACATAATTGTATAATACAAACCACTACGATTAATTGATTAATTGATTAATTGCCAATTATTCCATTAATGGCTTAATATTTATCATTGCAGCTTTAGTATAATGTGACTCTACCTTTAAATTAATGACTTTCTGTTACTGCAACAAACATTTCTCTTTAAATAATGAAAAAACTTCTTAAAAATGGCTGAAATTCATTAATTGATTATCAAACTCGTTGGTGATTAATGTAAACTTGGCTAATAATAAATGAAATGAAGATGAAAGATGAAGAATTTAGATTTTGGATATTTTCTTCTTAATAAATGACTCTAATCAATCGAATCATGAAGATAGTTAGCGATTAATCGATTAATTGAATAACTGAGATTGATTTTAATGATTTTAATCATCAATTCTCTTCTAAGAAAATCTGAATAAACAGAGAAAATATTCGTTTTTTCTGCCCCTTCCTCCAAATACATGAGAAATAAATGAGCCACTCACTGTACACTGACAGAATCATTCATTTTATGATGATCTGATCCCAGATGCATCTATAAAAGAAACTATTTGTCCAGTACAAACTCTTCCTAATCATCCAATCACTGCTAATAATCTTCAAAGATAATTGAACGTCTACTCTGCGGCTGCAGCTATAATCAGCACTTCATAATCAAAGAGCACTTCAAGGTCGAGGCTTTTAAATAAAAAAAAAAAAAAGGGAAGAAACGCCTGCGGGGTACAGAACAGCCTAAAATTAATGCAGCGCTGCAACCTGCAAGTATTTAAACCCAAAAAAGAGAGAAATAAATAAAAAGCAGCTTCTAACATGGGTGTGGGTGGAGCAGAAAACACGCTAAATCAACCTGAAAGCTGCTCCGAGAGGGAAAAATACTGAAAAATGAACAAAAATACAGCCTTTATATAGAAATAAGAGATAAAAGGAGTAAAATGTGGGTTATTCAGTGTTTGTAGGTTAAGCAGGAAACATGTGACTGAATGTGGATTAAGGGAAAATAGGAAATAAGAGACGTCAGCGCCTGGACTCGAATGAGTAGCGAGGAATAAATTTGCATATAAAACATCTGTCGTCTACACAGGAGACGAATGAGTAACTGAGCGGATCCTTTATCTGTCATCATCAGCGATGCTGAACTTTATTTTATAGAGTGGAAGCAGAACAAAGCTGCTGCTGCTGCAGAGGGACGGACAGAAATACCCTGAAAAGGTGTTAAAAATTAAAGCTGCAGCGATTAATCGATTAATCGACTGAGTTTATCATCGATTTCAGTCCAAATTCTCTGGTTCCAGCTTCTCTTCTCTGATTATTTCCTGGTTTCTTTAGTCTCTATAATAATAAACTGATGATCTTTGGGTTGTGGACTGTTCCAGATGATCCAGATCCACCAGTGGAGAAGCAAAAATGAAGAGAAAATCATTGTTCTAATCCCAAAAGTTACAAAAATGTTAACGATTAGCTGGAGGCTAAAGGCTATAGTTGATATATTTAATGTAAACTATAATGTAACCCTATATATAACCAACTATTCTGATAAACTATTAAACTAATTTATATCCTCAATTACTATAATATATAATCCACTAATATGACTGTTATTGATACTATTTTGGTAATTGATTAAATTCCTAAATTTAGACATTTAGGAAGAAAATGTCTAAATTCTCTGGTTCCAGCTTCTCTTCTCTGATTATTTCCTGGTTTCTTTAGTCTCTATAATAATAAACTGATGATCTTTGGACAAAAACAAGACATTTTATGTTGAATTTACGGCAATTTTTTTTTTTTAATAAATTTTGTTCAATTAATTCTTGTTTTAATAAAATACGATGAAATTGCCTTTTTTCCCTAATGTTTCTGAGTTTTTATCTCAATGAATCTGAATCTTCAGCTTTGGGAAACACTGATTCATATTTTAAATAATTTATTAACCAAACAACCATTTAATCCATAATATATAAAGTTTGTTTTAAACCATTACTACTACTGCTATTAAAATTAATAAAAATCCCCCAAAAATACTAAAATTATGAAAAAAAAAATACTGAAACCACCAAAAAAATCCAGATTCTACTACTAATAAAATAAAAAATTTAAAAAGATATCAAATTAATTGATTAGAGTAATTTTTCTGACTAATCTATACAAATAACGATTAATCGATTAGTTGTTTGGTTCATAAATTGGTGTCAACGTTTCCCAAAGATGAAGATTCAACCTAAAACATCAACCAAACCAGAAAATAATCAGATTTGAGAAGTTGGAACCAGAGAATTTGGACATTTTCTTCTTAAAAAGTGACTCAAATCAATTATCGAATAGTTAGCGATTAATGTGATATTTGATGACTAATCGATTAATCAACTAATCGTTGCAGCTATAAAATTTATTCAACTAAAGTTGTATTCTAAATTAGATTACTTCTAGACAGTGCACTACTGATTTGCTTTCTGAAAGTATGTTAAGGTTAGAAATATTTTTATAGTAAATTAATCGATCAGTTATTTAATGATTAATCGATTAGTCGTTTGGTTCATTAAATGGTGTAAAATGTGGATCAGTGTTTCCAAAAGATGAAGATTCAACCTAAAACATCAACCAAACCAGAAAATAATCAGATTTATAGAAGCTGGAACCAAAGAATAAAAAAAAGCTCTAAAAGGTTAAAAATATTGTCATAGTAAATTAATCAATCGGTTATTTAACGATTAATCGATTAGTCGTTTGGTTTATAAAACGATGTAAAATGTGGATCCCAAAGGATGAGGATTCAACCTAAAATGTCAACCAAACTAGAAAATAAGATTTGAGAAGCTGGAATCAGAGAATTTAGACATTTTCTTCTTAAAAATTGACTCAAATCAGTTATCAAATAGTTGGTAATTAATGTGATATTTGATAACTAATCGATTAATCAATTAATCGTTGCAACTGTCATATCTTTTTAGTTTATTTTATTTTAAAAACACCGGTTTAGTTCCAGTATAATATTTAAACATCATTATAAGAGGCTGCCGTTTATTATAATATAGATTTTAGACCTTTAAACAGCCTGTGGTGTATTTGTGATGTCACAGAGGGACAGAGGGTGTTCTGGCCTTTTCAATGACAATAAATCATCCCTGTGGCCGTGAGAACTGAATGTATGATCCAAAAGGGCGAAATAAAGTAAAAGCTGCAGCAAAACCACATGAGAATGAGTTCATGACCCTGCTGTGTGTGTGTGTGTGTGTGTGTGTGTGTGTGTGTGTGTGTGTGTGTGTTAATATCACAACAATACCGGCCTCATTTAACAACAAAGGCAGATGTTGCATTGACGGAATAATAAAAAAAGGAATGAGAAACGTCGTTTGGTCAATTAATCAGCAAATGTTTTATGAAAATTCTGACATTTCACGTTTTCTGCTTTGGCCTTTAGAGAAAATTAAACCACTCATTAATAATCAGCTTTAAAGAGACGCTGATTCTCTGCTTTTCATTAAAAACACTGTGAAAACATCCTGTAAAGTCGTGGCCCGCGGCCCAAATCTGGCCCCGCTCCTCGTTTCCTGTGGTCCCTCATTGACTCCCATTGACTTCCATGATTTATTTAGAGATGAAAAGGTGAATAAATATTTTTAATTATTAGAGACGAGCTGCTCACTTCTATTTTTTATAAGACGTCAAGGTGCGTTCAAGGACACTTCGTAAACTCTGGAATCTATTGGTTAAAACAGGAAAGTTTCCATTTTTTCCTTATTTTCCTTTGTTGAAACACATCCAACAATAAATACATATAAAAAATTGGTAACAGCTGTTATTCAGCCTGATTTCAGGTAACGTGATGTTGAGATTCTCATTTTTTTTACCGTTTTCCTAACTCAGACTTTCACAATTCCAAAATAATAAGTACATTTTCAGAAATTCCAGCAACATTCAGTCATTTCCCGACATTTTTGCCTGTTTTAAATGGATTAATTCAAAAGAAGCTGCATATTTTTTGCATATTTTGTTTTATGTAACAAAGGCAGGTTGATTATATTGATTTTATTTTCAGGGCAACATTATTTATGTTTAATCTGAGTTAAAAAAAAAAAAAGAAGAAATTGTGCAGCTGTCATATCTGACATATTTAAAGTTATGTTTTTTAATGTTTATGAGCTTTGCAACTCATGTTCTGTAAGAAATAAATGTAATAGGTCATTTTTTAGTCTTTGCATTCTAATTTGTGCTGTTTCACAATATTTTTAAATATATATTTACAGGTTTCTGGTTAATAAATAGGATGACATTTAGAATCAATCCTTGCTTCAAATCTCAAATCTGCGAGAAAAATCTTAATTTAATAAATTCTTAAAGTCATTCATCCCTGTTAGTTAATGTAAAACCATAGATTCCAATCTTAGAAAATCCATTAAATAAATAAACACAATTATTAGTAGTGATTATCAGCATATTCTTGTAGGAAACTGATGATTTTTTTTTGAGTTTTGCCGCATAATTTATAATAATTAGAGGCTGAAATCATTAAACAACATTATTTCTACATCAATTTCTATTAATAAAATACAAATTAATGATTAAATTATAATTATTTAGACCCTATTATGAATAGAAAGACACTTATCTAATAGAAAAACAAGTCAATTTATTCCTATTTCCACAAACTCAACAATGGTCCCATTGAGAGAAACCAGAACAGTGACGTGGCCTCGGGAACTGATGGAGTTTAACGCCTCAGCTCGTTTAACGTGTGAATCCATGATTTAAGCGTGTTTGCGGTATGAAGAGCAGACATGTGACCTGGACTCTAGGAGAAGAACATCTCTGCTGCTTTATCAACCCTGACGGTGTCCAATTAACACGTCAAACACGTCTGCTGACACTTTTCAGAATGAATCCTCTGTTTTTCAGTTTTAAATCAGTGGAAGGTGACATTCAAACTGGAAGGAAATGAAAATGGTGGAAAAATATTCTATAAGGAAAGAAATGCAGTTTAATTGATGGAACTAATGAATTATGTGAAGGAAACAATGGAAACTAATGGGTTGTTTGCCTCAGAGGCTGAAAACTACATCAAAATACAATAAGATGAGTTTTAGACACAAAAACAAGCAGCAAATTAACCAGATAAAGACCCACAAGTCAGAATTTAAGTCTTAATGGATCAATGATTGATGCTGCAGTGAAATCAGCAGTAAAACATTCTAAAAAATATGAAATTTAGATAAAAAAGGAAAATAAAAATGTTTGAAAAGATCCAAATGTCTAAATTCTCTGGTTCCAGACAAAAAGATTATTGTAGCAGCAAATATCAGGTAAGATTTAGATGTAAAGAATTAAATAAAGTTAAAAATTAAGCATTATTAAAACAAAATATTCCATAAATATTAAATATAGATGATAAAAACAACATCCAAATGTCCAAATTCTGGTCTGGACAAAAACAAAAAAATCAGATTTTTGTTTTTTTAACTAATATTTTTTAATCTTATGTTTTATTTTCCATCATTTTACTTTTTGAGAGAATAATTCTGACTTTTTTCCTTTTATCTATTTTTTAATCCGAATTTTTTGCTATTTTTTCTCTTGTTTTTAGTCAATTTATAGAAAAAAAGATTAAATTTATTGACATTTTATTATAATATTGACATTTTGTCTCATATTTTCCCACATTTGATCTAAATCCAGATAAAACTAATTAATCAATTAGTTTCCAACTATTACATCAATCACCAACTCCTGATAAATGTGAATTTGAGTCATTTATTAATTAGAAAACATCTAAATTCTCTGGTTCCAGCTTCTCTTCTCTGATTATTTCCTGGTTTCTTTAGTCTCTATAATAATAAACTGATTCTTGTTTTAAGAAAATACAATAAAATGAGATAAATGAGATGAAATCCTTCAGATTTTACCTCATAATTGAGTCTTATTTCTGAATAATATAATAACAAATATATATAAATAATAATATATGAACAAAATAATAATAAAATGAGATTAAATTGACAAAAATCAAAGAAATGAGTAGTAATCTAGTCAAATTAACATCAAAATGTTCCAAAAATATTAAATGCTTATATCTTCTTCTTCTGTTAGAACTGATCATGTGATCCAGAATAAATCACATGACACAGAAGTTACAGGAAACGAGTCCGTTTAGAATCAGTTAACCAGTTTAAGCAGAACATCAGAACCATGACAGGAAACCACTGCACGTGGATTTAATTCATTAAACCATCAAATTATAACTTCAAAGAGACATTGATGTATTTGATGTTTGATTCATTAAGAAACAGCTACTTATCTAATTAATTTATCAATTAGGAAAATCACAATTAACTGGAAACGAGCAGAAATTATTCATCAAAACTCATTGATTAATCATCAATTATTACTTTAACATTAAACATGGTTTAATCAATGTGTGGATATTTATTTTTAAGAACAACATCATGATTTTAAAACTTAAAAACTGACTTTATCAGCATTGATGATGATATTCACTCATTTCTACTTCCTGTTAATTAATAATTGATTAATTGATTAATCATCTCCAACTATTTTCACAATCAATTAGTGGATTTGAGTCATTTAGATAATATTATTTAATCATTAATTCGTTAATTGATTTGAGTCTTTTTTAAATATTTTAGTAGTAAGCGTTGAAACTGTCTATTCTGATAGTTGATCATTGATTAATTGATTAATCGATTAGTTGATCGGTTGTTTATTTCCCAGTAAACTGGTCTTTAATAACTTCCTGTATAAAACGTCGCCTCCAAATGTCTCGTTTTCTTTTCCTGTAAAGAGGAAAAACTACAACCTGAATAATTTCACATCAACAGGTGATGAAATTTAGTGAAATTTCTAAAATATTCTTATATTTATTTATATATTAAGTGAATACGAGCATCAAGGCTTCACACTGACATTATATTTCTGAGGAAATCCATGAATTCGGTTGTTTTTTTTCATTCAAGGCCTGATTCTGACCCTCGGGCCACAGGTTTGAAAACCCCCGGAGTAAAATCAGTGTTTCTAAAGAGGAAGATTCAACTTAAAATGTCTTTTTATCCAAAGATCATCAGTTTATTATTATAGAGACTAAAGAAACCAGGAAATAATCAGAGAAGAGAAGCTGGAACCAGAGAATTTAGACGTTTTCTTAAAAAAATGACACAAATTGATTAATCAATTAACAAAATAATTGTCAGTTAAAGTAATTTCCTGTTATTAATCAACGGCTGCAGCTGATGCAGCTGATGCAGCTGATGCTGTAAACCAACACGTGAAGGTCAGATTCCTCCTCCTCTCAGAAACATCAGCTGATTATTCCCCGCCTTCATTTAAACGCCTTCATGGAGTCCAACATCAACCCTGACCACTTTCTCCTCTTTAACTGAACTGAGGATTATTTCATCGGCCACACTGGCAGCGAACGCTAGCATGAAATCTGCACCACATGCAGTTCAGCCGTCTATATATAGATCAGGGCGGATTCACAACAGGCACGCATACATCATGATACTCCACTACTCCCCGAGTCCTCCTGCAGCTCCACACTGGATATATACATGTACAGTTAAAATACACACATTTACTCCACTAGTTAAAATATACACATTTACTCCACTAGTTAAAATATACACATTTACTCCACTAGTTAAAATATACACATTTACACCACTAGTTAAAATATACACATTTACTCCACTAGTTAATATATACACATTTACTCCACTAGTTAAAATATACACATTTACTCCACTAGTTAAAATATACACATTTACTCCACTAGTTAAAATATACACATTTACACCACTAGTTAAAATATACACATTTACTCCACTAGTTAATATATACACATTTACACCACTAGTTAAAATATACACATTTACTCCACTAGTTAAAATATACACATTTACTCCACTAGTTAAAATATACACATTTACACCACTAGTTAAAATATACACATTTACACCACTAGTTAAAATACACACATTTACTCCACTAGTTAAAATATACACATTTACCCCACTAGTTAAAATATACACATTTACTCCACTAGTTAAAATACACACATTTACTCCACTAGTTAAAATATACACATTTACTCCACTAGTTAAAATATACACATTTACTCCACTAGTTAAAATACACACATTTACTCCACTAGTTAAAATATACACATTTACACCACTAGTTAAAATACACACATTTACTCCACTAGTTAAAATACACACATTTACTCCACTAGTTAAAATATACACACATTTACTCCACTAGTTAAAATATACACACATTTACTCCACTAGTTAAAATATACACATTTACACCACTAGTTAAAATATACACATTTACTCCACTAGTTAAAATATACACATTTACCCCACTAGTTAAAATATACACATTTACCCCACTAGTTAAAATATACACATTTACCCCACTAGTTAAAATATACACATTTTCTCCACTAGTTGAAATATACACATTTACACCACTAGTTAAAATATACACATTTACTCCACTAGTTAAAATATACACATTTACTCCACTAGTTAAAATATACACACATTTACTCCACTAGTTAAAATATACACATTTACTCCACTAGTTAATATACACACATTTACTCCACTAGTTAAAATATACACACATTTACTCCACTAGTTAAAATATACACACATTTACTCCACTAGTTAAAATATACACATTTACACCACTAGTTAAAATATACACATTTACTCCACTAGTTAAAATATACACATTTACTCCACTAGTTAAAATATACACATTTACTCCACTAGTTAATATATACACACATTTACTCCACTAGTTAAAATATACACACATTTACTCCACTAGTTAAAATATACACACATTTACTCCACTAGTTAAAATATACACACATTTACTCCACTAGTTAAAATATACACATTTACTCCACTAGTTAAAATATACACACATTTACTCCACTAGTTAAAATATACACACATTTACTCCACTAGTTAAAATATACACACATTTACTCCACTAGTTAAAATATACACATTTACCCCACTAGTTAAAATATACACATTTACTCCACTAGTTAAAATACACACATTTACTCCACTAGTTAAAATATACACATTTACTCCACTAGTTAAAATATACACATTTACTCCACTAGTTAAAATACACACATTTACTCCACTAGTTAAAATATACACATTTACACCACTAGTTAAAATACACACATTTACTCCACTAGTTAAAATACACACATTTACTCCACTAGTTAAAATATACACACATTTACTCCACTAGTTAAAATATACACACATTTACTCCACTAGTTAAAATATACACATTTACACCACTAGTTAAAATATACACATTTACTCCACTAGTTAAAATATACACATTTACCCCACTAGTTAAAATATACACATTTACCCCACTAGTTAAAATATACACATTTACCCCACTAGTTAAAATATACACATTTTCTCCACTAGTTGAAATATACACATTTACACCACTAGTTAAAATATACACATTTACTCCACTAGTTAAAATATACACATTTACTCCACTAGTTAAAATATACACACATTTACTCCACTAGTTAAAATATACACATTTACTCCACTAGTTAATATACACACATTTACTCCACTAGTTAAAATATACACACATTTACTCCACTAGTTAAAATATACACACATTTACTCCACTAGTTAAAATATACACATTTACACCACTAGTTAAAATATACACATTTACTCCACTAGTTAAAATATACACATTTACTCCACTAGTTAAAATATACACATTTACTCCACTAGTTAATATATACACACATTTACTCCACTAGTTAAAATATACACACATTTACTCCACTAGTTAAAATATACACACATTTACTCCACTAGTTAAAATATACACACATTTACTCCACTAGTTAAAATACACACATTTACTCCACTAGTTAAAATATACACATTTACTCCACTAGTTAAAATATACACATTTACTCCACTAGTTAATATATACACACATTTACTCCACTAGTTAATATATACACACATTTACTCCACTAGTTAAAATATACACACATTTACTCCACTAGTTAAAATATACACACATTTACTCCACTAGTTAAAATATACACATTTACTCCACTAGTTAAAATATACACATTTACTCCACTAGTTAAAATATACACATTTACTCCACTAGTTAAAATATACACATTTACTCCACTAGTTAAAATATACACATTTACACCACTAGTTAAAATATACACATTTACTCCACTAGTTAATATACACACATTTACTCCACTAGTTAAAATATACACATTTACACCACTAGTTAATATACACACATTTACTCCACTAGTTAAAATATACACATTTACACCACTAGTTAAAATATACACATTTACTCCACTAGTTAATATACACACATTTACTCCACTAGTTAAAATATACACATTTACACCACTAGTTAATATACACACATTTACTCCACTAGTTAAAATATACACATTTACACCACTAGTTAAAATATACACACATTTACTCCACTAGTTAAAATATACACATTTACTCCACTAGTTAAAATATACACATTTACTCCACTAGTTAATATACACACATTTACTCCACTAGTTAATATACACACATTTACACCACTAGTTAAAATATACACATTTACTCCACTAGTTAAAATATACACATTTACACCACTAGTTAAAATATACACACATTTACACCACTAGTTAAAATATACACACATTTACACCACTAGTTAAAATATACACATTTACCCCACTAGTTAAAATATACACATTTACTCCACTAGTTAATATACACACATTTACTCCACTAGTTAAAATATACACACATTTACTCCACTAGTTAATATATACACATTTACACCACTAGTTAAAATATACACATTTACTCCACTAGTTAAAATATACACATTTACTCCACTAGTTAAAATATACACATTTACTCCACTAGTTAAAATATACACATTTACTCCACTAGTTAAAATATACACATTTACACCACTAGTTAAAATATACACATTTACACCACTAGTTAATATACACACATTTACTCCACTAGTTAAAATATACACATTTACACCACTAGTTAATATACACACATTTACTCCACTAGTTAAAATATACACATTTACACCACTAGTTAAAATATACACATTTACTCCACTAGTTAATATACACACATTTACTCCACTAGTTAATATATACACATTTACACCACTAGTTAAAATATACACACATTTACACCACTAGTTAAAATATACACATTTACCCCACTAGTTAAAATATACACATTTACTCCACTAGTTAATATACACACATTTACTCCACTAGTTAAAATATACACATTTACACCACTAGTTAATATACACACATTTACTCCACTAGTTAAAATATACACATTTACACCACTAGTTAAAATATACACATTTACTCCACTAGTTAATATACACACATTTACTCCACTAGTTAAAATATACACATTTACACCACTAGTTAATATACACACATTTACTCCACTAGTTAAAATATACACATTTACACCACTAGTTAAAATATACACACATTTACTCCACTAGTTAAAATATACACATTTACTCCACTAGTTAAAATATACACATTTACTCCACTAGTTAATATACACACATTTACTCCACTAGTTAATATACACACATTTACACCACTAGTTAAAATATACACATTTACTCCACTAGTTAAAATATACACATTTACACCACTAGTTAATATATACACATTTACACCACTAGTTAAAATATACACACATTTACACCACTAGTTAAAATATACACATTTACTCCACTAGTTAAAATATACACATTTACCCCACTAGTTAAAATATACACATTTACCCCACTAGTTAAAATATACACATTTACCCCACTAGTTAAAATATACACATTTTCTCCACTAGTTGAAATATACACATTTACACCACTAGTTGAAATATACACATTTACTCCACTAGTTAAAATATACACATTTACTCCACTAGTTAAAATATACACATTTACTCCACTAGTTAAAATATACACATTTACTCCACTAGTTAATATACACATTTACTCCACTAGTTAATATATACACATTTACTCCACTAGTTAATATATACACACATTTACTCCACTAGTTAATATATACACACATTTACTCCACTAGTTAAAATATACACATTTACTCCACTAGTTAAAATATACACACATTTACTCCACTAGTTAATATATACACATTTACACCACTAGTTAAAATATACACATTTACTCCACTAGTTAAAATATACACATTTACTCCACTAGTTAAAATATACACATTTACTCCACTAGTTAAAATATACACATTTACTCCACTAGTTAAAATATACACATTTACACCACTAGTTAAAATATACACATTTACACCACTAGTTAATATACACACATTTACTCCACTAGTTAAAATATACACATTTACACCACTAGTTAATATACACACATTTACTCCACTAGTTAAAATATACACATTTACACCACTAGTTAAAATATACACATTTACTCCACTAGTTAATATACACACATTTACTCCACTAGTTAAAATATACACATTTACACCACTAGTTAAAATATACACACATTTACTCCACTAGTTAAAATATACACATTTACACCACTAGTTAAAATATACACATTTACTCCACTAGTTAAAATATACACATTTACTCCACTAGTTAATATACACACATTTACTCCACTAGTTAAAATATACACATTTACACCACTAGTTAAAATATACACATTTACTCCACTAGTTAAAATATACACATTTACTCCACTAGTTAAAATATACACATTTACTCCACTAGTTAATATATACACATTTACTCCACTAGTTAAAATATACACATTTACTCCACTAGTTAAAATATACACATTTACTCCACTAGTTAAAATATACACACATTTACCCCACTAGTTAAAATATACACATTTACCCCACTAGTTAAAATATACACATTTACTCCACTAGTTAAAATATACACATTTACTCCACTAGTTAATATATACACATTTACACCACTAGTTAAAATATACACATTTACTCCACTAGTTAAAATATACACACATTTACCCCACTAGTTAAAATATACACATTTACCCCACTAGTTAAAATATACACATTTACTCCACTAGTTAAAATATACACATTTACTCCACTAGTTAAAATATACACATTTACTCCACTAGTTAATATATACACATTTACTCCACTAGTTAAAATATACACATTTACTCCACTAGTTAAAATATACACATTTACTCCACTAGTTAAAATATACACATTTACACCACTAGTTAATATATACACATTTACTCCACTAGTTAAAATATACACATTTACACCACTAGTTAAAATATACACATTTACTCCACTAGTTAAAATATACACATTTACTCCACTAGTTAAAATATACACATTTACACCACTAGTTAATATATACACATTTACTCCACTAGTTAAAATATACACATTTACACCACTAGTTAATATATACACATTTACACCACTAGTTAAAATATACACATTTACACCACTAGTTAATATATACACATTTACTCCACTAGTTAAAATATACACATTTACACCACTAGTTAATATATACACATTTACTCCACTAGTTAATATATACACATTTACACCACTAGTTAATATATACACATTTACTCCACTAGTTAAAATATACACATTTACACCACTAGTTAAAATATACACACATTTACTCCACTAGTTAAAATATACACATTTACCCCACTAGTTAAAATATACACATTTACACCACTAGTTAAAATATACACACATTTACACCACTAGTTAAAATATACACATTTACCCCACTAGTTAAAATATACACATTTACTCCACTAGTTAAAATATACACATTTACTCCACTAGTTAAAATATACACACATTTACTCCACTAGTTAAAATATACACATTTACACCACTAGTTAAAATATACACATTTACTCCACTAGTTAAAATATACACATTTACTCCACTAGTTAAAATATATATATATATATATATATATATATATATATTACTATTTTTAAGAAGATGTTTCCAGCTTTTTAACTCTGATTATATATATATCTAGTTTACTATTATAGAAGAGTAAAGAAACCAGGAAATAATAAGAGAAGCTGGAACCAGAGAATTTGGACGTTTTCTTCTTATAAAATGTGTCAACCACATCGAAACATGGCTGAAAATAAGATGTAAAGCACTAAATTTGAAGTAAAAATGATCTGTTCATGCATCAAGACAATTCCACTGGGTTTATATCTATAAATGAGTCCAGATCAGTGTTTAAATAGGATAAAATGGGCTTATTTATAGATTAAATTACTTGAAATAACTTAATACAGACTAATAGTAAGGTAAATATAAGCAAATAATTAGTTTTTCACTGTTTCCCAAAGATGAAGATTCAACATAAAATGTCTTTTTTTGTCCATATCAATCAATCAATCAATCAATCAATCAATCAATCAATCGTAGTGGCTCTAATAGAGTTTGTATTATACGATATTTCTGTAAAAGAACATAAAGTCCAATATAAATGCTTCTAAATAAAGATATTTCATGGGTATAAACATTAAAAATTGTGGAAAATTGTCATTATAAACTAACCTTGTTTAATTAGTCGATTAATCGATTAGTTGTCAACTATTACATTAATTGACTAGTTCATAGTCAATTAATGGATTTGAGTCATTCTTTTTGGTAGAAAACATCCAAATTCATCGATTCTATTAGTTGTCAACTATTTATTAAATCATCAACTATTAATTTACTGTATGAACAGATCATTTCACTAGTTTTAACTACATTTATCCTCAAATTTAGTGTTTATATCTTATTTTCAGCCATGTTTTGATGAGTTTGAGTCATTTTTAAAGTAGAAAACATCTAAATTCTCTGGTTCCAGCTTCTCTTCTCTGATTATTTCCTGGTTTCTTTAAACATTCATGTTGAATCTTCATCTTTGGGAAACACTGATCCACATTTTACACCAGTTACTACCACATTAAAACTATTTCTGGTCCCATACACAGGCATTTATTTTTTTACCCCATCAACAAGCGGAGTTAAAAGCGTCTCCAAAGGCTGCAGGCTCCAGTCAAAGGGCCTATAAACAGTGACTTCTCCCTGACCACAGAGCAGCCTATAATTGGGGGCCGATATCAGCCAGCCTGAAAACACCAGCTAGGATACACACAGCTTCAAATATAGAACGTGGTGTGGTGGGGCCGAGCCACGCCGGGGCGGAGCCTCCAGGCCCCGGTCTGCTGCGCTGGCCTAAAAAACACACGCTAACGCCTCGGAATCATAAACACACACTTAAAAACACACACTCGAGTCGTCCTCAGAGACGTGTGATGGAGCCGTGCTGTACGCTGCATTCACTCACTGATGATAACACAGTGGAGGTGGTTTTTAACACTGACAGGTTCATTTTCACTGAGGTTTGGATATAAACTGAAATACAAGAACTCTACAATAAGTGTATTTATACTCTTATATACTAATATACACACACACTCTTACTTTTATGTATATTCTGTACACACTGTATGTATATTTACAATAGATATTTGTTGTGTATATTCTATAATGTGTATTAAGGCTGCAGCTATTCTGATAATTGATTAATCTATGGATTATTGAAGCGGTTCATTCGTTTTTGGTGTAAAATGTTTTTCAGTGTTTCCCAAAAAGCTGAAGATTCAACCTAAAATGTCTTTTTTTGTCCAAAGATCATCAGTTTATTATTATAGAGACTAAAGAAACCAGGAAATAATCAGAGAAGAGAAGCTGGAACCAGAGAATTTACACATTTTCTTCTTTAAAATGACTCTAATCCATGAATTGATTCATGTAATAATTATCAACTAATCAATTAATTGATTGAGGCAGACTGTATTGTTGCTAAAGCTGCTTTAGGACCATAAACACAGATATTTGTTATGAATAAACCATGAAAATTTAAATATTAAACTGAGAATAGTCAAAATAGGGGCCCTTCAAAATAAAAGCATGCTCAAAATGATCCACAACCCAAAGATCATCAGTTTATTATTATAGAGACTAAAGAAACCAGGAAATAATCAGAGAAGAGAAGCTGGAACCAGAGAATTTAGATATTTTCTACTGAATAAATGACTCAAACTCATTAAAACATGGCTGAAAATAAGATATAAACACTAAATTTGAGGATAAATGTAGTTAAAACTAGCGAAATTATCTGTACATACAGTAAATTAATAGTTGATGATTAAATAAATAGTTGACAACTAATCAATTAATCAACTAATCATTGCAGCTCCACTAATTAAACAAGGTTTATAATGATTTCCACAATTTTTAATGTTTAAACCCATGAAATATCTTTATTTTGAAGTTATTTTTACAGAAATATCATATAATACAAACTCTATTTGATTAATTGATTAGTTGAGTAGTTAAATATTTAGTGTTGCAGAATCCATCAATCAATTATCAGAATCGACTAATCAATTAATAATAATCATTAATCTATATTACACAGGTGCTTTTATCTCTAGCCATTTCCCAGTTTTGGGATTAGAAAAGAACAATCACTTACCAATCGATTAATCGACTAATCAATACAGCTCTAGTTTGTATATTACATGCATCTAATGTATGATCTGTGGGATTAATAAAGTAATAAATTAATCAATTAACAGCACAGAGCTGGTACTACTATTAGTATACAAGTTAAATTACACTATAAATCCTCATTTTCTCTATAAATATTATAAAAACTGAATTAAACAAAGCAATGATAATAATACATCAAACACAATAAATGTGTTTTTGCTGCATTGAATAAACTTTATCACACAGATAAACTCAGTTCTTTATATTACGCATTAATATTTTTACCCAATCTACAAAATAAAACACCTCATATTATAATATAACTCACATGCTGCAGCTTCAATGATGAAACTAAAACTAGTTTAAGCTGCAGAATAAACGAGTGTGTGTGTGTGTGTGTGTGTGTGTGTGTGTGTGTGTGTTCCAGCTGAGTCGATGCTGAAGCTCTCGTGTCATTTTGTGAAAGTCAACATTTCATGTATTTAGGAGGTTTGTAGCTATAATAACACACATCTCATGTCTCACTGCTGATATTTAGATATTTAACAGAGGTGAGCAGCTCAGATTTATCTTCCTGTGATGTTTCTTTACTCAGCAGCTTAAATCTGAGAGTTTAGAGCTGCATAACAAACCTTAGAAAGTGATTTCATCAACAATTTAGGAAGGTTAAAGCTATAAAAATGGATTTAGAACCAGCTTTGGTGCAGGCGACTGAAACCTTAACAGGTGGAAACGTCTTGATTTTGGTAGAATTAGTTCAATATAGAGGAGAATTATCTTAGTGCTGCACTGGCAGATAATTAAGATAAGATATAAGATAATATATAAGATAATTCTACTCAATATTGGGTGAATTGCAAGCATTTTTCTTCTACTTTTGACATTAAATCTGCTTGTTTAGAGCAGCATTATGGCTGGAAATCACATATGCAACAAGGAAAATAAGTGATTTTTGCTCAAGATCTTTGCAGGAACTATTAAATCTGCTCGTTTAGAGACAGAACACTAAGACTTCAGGAAGGTTGGAGCTATAAAAAATACAGATATATCCTGTAGATTTAGAATTAGCTTCAGTGCAGAGGTCACCTGTCTCACTGATGATATAAAGCTGCAAAAACAGGTGACTGGTGATATTTAAAAGGGAAAAAAGCTGCAAAACCAGAGGTGAGAAGCAGATCAGTGCTGTTTAAAATGCATAAAACCTGGAAAAAGCTGCAAAAAAACATGTGAGAAGCTGAGATTTCTCTTCCTGTGATACAGTAATGGGTGTTTTTCTTTACTTGTGACATTAAATTAGCTTTGTTTAGAGCAAAAACAGGTGATAAACTGATGCAGAGGGGTTTGAAATGCAAAATCTACTAGTTTAGAGATGCACGAGCTGGAAACTACACATGCAACAGAAAAATAACATATCCTGCAAATTTAGAATTCTCTCACTGATGATATTTATATATTTAAAGGGAAAAAGCTGCAAAAAAAACACACGAGAAGCTGAGATTTCTCCTCCTGTGAATCAGCCGTGTTTGAAATATTCTATTAGGTTTATGTTTTAAAGGTTAAACGTTTGCACCATTAACTCAACACTTTAGGAAGGTTTGGAGCTAAAAAAACAACAAAAATTACACATATCTTCTAGATTTATTTAGATTAGCTTCAGTGCAGAGGTCACCTGTTTCACTGATGATATTTAAAAGGACAAAGCTGCAAAAAAACAGGTGAGAAGCTGATTCAGTGGTGATTTAAATGCATGTTTCTCTACTTTAGAGTGTTTATTGTAAGGGATTTTTGTCCTCAGTGTTTAAAAGTCACAATGAGCCACTTATCTGAGGAGAGGACGGACACTTGAGATTAAATCTGATAGTTTAGAGCTGCATATATCATTAGTCTGTGAAATTACCAGCGTTTAACTTGGCTTTAATTAAAGAAATTATAATTTTCGCTCATGATTTTCATCCTAAATCTCTGTCATTGTTTAAAAGTCAAACTAGACACTTGTCAAAGGCAGGAGATGTTAATTCTGCTCGTTTAGAGCTGCTTTAGGACTTTATGAAGGTTGTAGCTATATAAAAATACACAGATTTATCCTGTAGGTTTAGAATGAGCCTCAGTTCAGAGGTCATCTGTCTCACTGATGATATAAAGCTGCAAAACCAGCTGATAAACTGATGCAGTGGTGTTTGAAATGCATGATTCTCTACTTTTGCAATTCAATCTGATAGTTTAGAGATGCATGAGCTGGAAAATGCAAATGCAACAGAAAAATATGATTTTTCTCAAAACAAGACACTTGTCCATTGCAGAAAAGCTGAAGATGTTAAATCTGATAGTTCACAGCTCCATATATCAGTTTATGAAATTACCAGCGAGCCTAACTTACCTTTAATTTAAGAAATTGTGATTTTCTCTCATGATCTTCGTCCTAAATCTCTCAGAAGTCAAACGAGACACTTGTGTTAAGTCTACTCGTTCAGATCTGACAAAGTGACACCATTTACTCAACACTTGAGGAAGGTTGGAGCTATAAAAAATACACAGATGTAGGTTTAGAATTAGCCTCCGTGCAGAGGTCACCTGTCTCACTGATGATATAAAGCTGCAAAAACCAGCTCAGATTTCTCTTCCTGTGATGCAGCGGTGCTGGAAATGCACCTTTCTTTACTTCTAGGATTATATTTGATAGTTTAGAGACGCAGGATAACTGGAAACTGCATATGCAATAGAAGAAAAACAGGATTTTTATCCAAATAAAGACACTTGAACCCTGGAAACTGCATGTGTCATTATTAATCTATGAAATTACCAGCAAGATTAACTAGTTTAGAGTTTAAGAAACGGCACTTTAGGAAGGTTGGAGCTGTAGAACTAATATATATATATATATGCACATGTATGCACATCCTCGGTGCAGAGGTCACCTGTCACTGAGGATATAAAGCTGCAGAACCATCTGATAATCTGATGCAGTGGTGTTTTAAATGCATCATTCTCTACTTTTGAGATTAAATCTGCTATTCTAGAGATGCATGAGCTGGAAAATGCATATGCAACAGAAAATAAAACATGACTCGGACACTTGTCCGTTGCCAAATCTGCTGCATATATCGTTACTCTATGAAATTAACACTTGACTCTAATTAAAGAAATCGTGATCTTTGTCCTCGCCGCTCAAAAGCCAAGAAGGAGCCAGTTGTCCGTCGCAGGCCGAGGTAATGAAGGGTCAGAGGATGGCAGAGAGGCAGAGTCAGTCTCTTCCATTCCACCCTTCCCCCCTTTCTCCTCCTGAACAGTAGCAGATGACAATAGCTTCTAAACCAGGGCACGCCAGACATCCTGACAAAGGCAGGCTCCTCCCAACCCCCCCCAACCCCAACGCCTCCCGTTTCCCAAATAAACACAGCAGCCATGGGCAGAGAGAGAGGGCAGGAGTCGGGATGTGGCTGCTGTAGAAAAAAAAAAAAAGGAAAAACCGAGGCTTTTCCAGAGCGAAACGAAGCGGCGTGAAAAGTGCACGCCGGACAAGAGGAAAAAATCCTCCTGACACGGTGCAACACTGGAGCAGCTGTGTGTGGATTAGTGCTGCAACCGACCACGTTATATTAAAAAAAAAGAAAAACCTGCGTCCATGTTTTTTAATTTTACTCACATGTAGGCAGGAGACAGCGGCGAAGACCTGGACGTCTTAAGCACCGGCACCGGGAATTTCCAGCTGACGGGAGAACCGCTTTTCCATTTTAACGGCATGTTGTTGTTGTCACCAGAACGCTGCCACAGCAGCAGCAGCAGCAGCAGCAGCAGCAGCAGCAGCACTACTACCGGCAGCAAAGACCATGTCCACCAGAAGGGTTCCGATGCGGTCTTCCATCCCACTCTGCCCACACCATGGACTGGGGGGTGGAGGGAGGAGGCAGCAGCAGCAGCAGCAGCAGCAGCAGCAGCAGCAGCAGCAGCAGCAGCAGCAGCAGCAGCAGCAGCAATACTCTACAGTCAGGGCTGGGACTCTACAACCAATAGATCGCATCCACCACGACTGCTGCTGCTGCTGCATTCACCGATGTCTCGTGGTGAAGAGGAGGAGGAGGAGGAGGGAGCTGCCTTCACATCCTCCTCCTCCTCCTCCTCCTCCTCCTCCAGCAGCAGCACAACACTGCCACCTGGTTATAAAAGCTGTGGTTACAGCTCAGGACTCACTATGGGAAATAAAAACTTTTGTGGGATTAACCCATTTAATCCTGAAGAGCCGCGACTGTTATTCTATATTTAACCCATTTCATGCATCTATTGTTTTCTGTGATCCCACATTAGTGTGAAATGAGTGCGTTGCCACAGCTCAGATACAGAAGCAATGATATAGAACAGTTTTATAAAAATATGTAGAATATCTAGAGGCAGAAAAGGAAATAAAATACACGATATATACAGTTTATTTATAATAAATAAAAGGTGAAGATTAATGTAATGATTTAATTGACTTTTCTCTAATTTTTAAGGGTTTTAGCTCATGTTTTCTGTCTTTATCTAATAATTTTCTCACATTTTCTCTTAATCAGTTTATTTTAATTATCTCTCTAAGCTTGACTGGAAGTGTATTAATTAAACAGTAAGTGAAGAGTTGTCTGTTATAGAAGTAAAAACAGACTATTACATTAATAAACGTTATATAAACGACATTAATGTCCAAATTCTCTGGTTGCAGCTTCTCTTCTCTGGTTATTTCCTGTATGAAGAACATTTAGATGTTTTATTTCAACTATAAAATGACAGCTATAGACTGAAAGGCTCATAGGTTTTAATGGATTAATACAAAGTCAGTGGATAAAATAAAGTTGGTGACAAAAACTATTTTAGTTTGACTCAGATCTAATTCCACTAAGGTATGACGTCCGCTTTTAGTCTGAAATACAACTTTAGTTGAATTAATTTTAGAGCTGCAATGATTAGTCGATTAATCGATTAGTTGCAAACTACTTCAATTAATCGGTTTGAGTCATTTTTTAATTAGTAAATGTCTAAATTCTCTGGTTCCAGCTTCTCTTCTCTGATTATTTCCTGGTTTCTTTAGTCTCTATAATAATAAACTGATGATCTTTAGGTTGTGGACAAAAAAAAGACATTTTTAGACCAAACAACTAATTGATTAATCATTTCAATCAATTAATCAACTATCAAAATAGTCATTAAAATGAAAATGGTCCCAGTTTCTCAAATCTGATTAGTAAAAGTTTCTATTATAAAAGACTCAAGAAACAAGAAAATAAACTAAAACATTTTACAGCATTTTATGAACCAAACAACTAATTGATTAATCGTTTCATTCGATTAATCAACTATCAAAATAGTCATTAATTGCAGCTCTAAACCTTAACGTACTTTGAGAAAATGAATCAATAGTAAACTCTCTAGAAGGAATTGAGTCTAAAATACAATTTTAGTTGGTTGAATTTTAGAGCGGCAACGATTAATCGATTAGTTGCCAACTATTTTGATTAATCAATTTGAGTCATTTTTAATTAGAAAATGTCTAAATTCTCTGGTTCCAGCTTCTCTTCTCTGATTATTTCCTGGTTTCTTTACTCTCTATAATAATAAACTGATGATCTTTGGATAAAAAAAGACATTTTAGGTTGAATCTTTATTAATCCACCATCAGAACGGTCGTTAATTATCTTTTCACCATCAGTTTTCAAACCTTCAACAAAGATAAATTCCTCTAAACACCACAAAGGTCAAATATTACCTTCAGACCCGTTACTAAACAAGCCGACTGGAGGATAAATGAGTATATTGTGGATCATTGAGAGGTTGCAGCCGCCGTATAAACCAGTCGATATGAAGCAGTAAAAGCTTCAGCAAACACCTTCTACTCCTAACGACTGCTGCAGACCTGGGAGCTGCAGCAGCAGCAAACCCACAAACCTTAAAACCCTTAAAACACCGTTATACAACGCTGTTCATCAGCTGTTTAACCTCAGAGACGCTCAAGTCGTTCTGTTTAATTAACTAAAATAAATGCTCAACCTTTCAAACATATACCAGAGATGTAGTAGATAATGACCTGTTATAATACATCAGAATAGTGTCTGGATAATTATAATTAATAATTAGTTGCTGACAGTTTTAATAGAATGTAAAAATGTGCTGATGTAGAAATAATGTTTTATTGTTGTGGTTTTAGCGTCTAATTAATAAAATGCTGCAGCAAAACATGGAAATAAACACAGACTCATACAAGATTATTATAATTAACATAATTAAAGCTGCAATAATTGATTATATTCCAAATATCACATTAATCGGCAAATATTTAAGTCATTAATTTAAAGGTAGAGTCACATTATACTAGAGCTGCAATGATAAATATTTAGTGATTAATGTAATAATTGGCAACTAATCAATTAATCAATTAATCGTAGTGGCTCTAATAGAGTTTGTATTATATGATATTTCTGTAAAAGAATATAAATTCCAATATAAATGCTTCTAAATAAAGATATTTCATGGGTTTAAACATTAAAAATTGTGGAAATCATAAAATAACCTTGTTTAATTACTAGACGATTAGTCGATTAATCGATTAGTTTTCAATTATTACATTAATTAACAACTATTTGGTTAATCAATTAATCGATTGAGTCATTTTTTAAAGAAGAAAATGTCCAAATTCTGATTATTTCCTGGTTTCTTTAGTCTCTATAATAGTAAACTGATGATCTTTGGGTTGTGGACCAAACAACTAATTGATTAATCATTTCAATCGATTAATCAACTATCAAAATAGTCATTAGAATGAAAATGACCAAATTTACTGGTCCCAATGTCTCAAATCTGATTATTTTCTAGTTTCTTTAGTCTTTAATTGTAACATTTAGTAAAATAAAACATTTTATGAACCAAACAACTAATCGATTAATCGTTTCAATAATCAATAGATTAATCAACTATCAGAATAATCAGTTTCAGATCTAAACCTGAACCTACACTCAGAAAGTGAAGTCCCCAGAAGTAATTTAGTCTAAAATACAATTTTAGTTGAATGGATTTTAGAGATTAATCGATTAACGATTAGTTGATTAATCACCAACTATTCTGATAATCGATTTGAGACATTTTTAAGAAGATCTGGTTATTTCCTGGTTTCTTTATTCTTCTATATTAATTAACTGATGATCTTTGGGTTGTGGACAAACCAAAAAACAACAAAAACAGACATTTTTAGACCAAACAACTAATTGATTAATCATTTCAATCGATTAATCAACTATCAAAATAGTCATTCGAATGAAAATGACCAAATTTACTGGTCCCAATGTCTCAAATTCTGAGAAATCTGATTATTTTCTGGTTTCTTTATTCTTTTATATTAATTAACTGATGATCTTTGGGTTGTGGACTGTTGTTCTGGACAAAAACAGACATTTTAGGTTCAGCTCCAAACAACTAATCAATTAATCGTTTCAATAATCTATAAACCAACTATCGTCACATCCCTAGAAAAACAGAAACTTTCCTCTTTTAAAACAACCTTCATGGCCGATGGAGAACAGGTTTAGAGTTAACGAGATGTTCCTGAACGCACCTTGAAGTCCAAAGTAGATGTGACCAGTTCAGCTCTGTTATATTTAAACATTTATTCACTTTCTCATCCTTTAATAAATCATTCCAAGTCTGCGCCGGGACACATTCGTCTGGAAATTCACCCCGAAAAGTTAAAACTTCCAAAGTCAACACCCAAAGTTTATTTCCTGAGGTTAATAAACTGGAGGATGGAGCTAAAAGCGTCTTGTTACTGAGACAGCTGTGAATATCAGAGTAAAATTAGACCAGAAACCAAAGGATTAGTCACCGACCCATTGATAGAACCATTAAAACAACCTGTACTGAGCAGATATGATGATATGTCCAACTATTCCTGCATTAGAAACCATCCAGTCAAACGCAGCTTTAATCAATACTCAATTAAAACCATTGTCCAAACACATCCAGCAACATTTTATTACATTTATCACATTTTCTGTTGAGATAATAATAGAAATCAACTGGACTAACGCCTTAAATGGCTTGTTATTACGCTGCTAAACACTAAATGTGTTGTGTGATGTGACAAACGCAGCAGAATTTATTAGTTGCAGCTCTTTTTCCATTTAAAATGGGTCTTTAGAAGAAGAAAAGCCATAAATGTGATTCTCCAGAGCTTCAGTAGGAAGGAAAATACCAGAAGAAGCTCAGGATTCTGTGAATAATTTAAAAGAAAACGCAAAACTGGTCATTTTATTCAGTTAAATATTTTAGTTTAAAGCCCGAACAAGAGATAATTTGAATTTAAATGGTGGCAATTTACTTTTAAACCATAATCCATTTGTTTTATGGACATTTAGAGACTTAATGCACTGTTATTATTGGATGTATGGGTTTATATTTAAATCAGATTATTATGTGGAGGTTTATTCGTGTTATTGTTGTATGTATGTTTTTTGGACTGAATTATGATGAATCCACTTGTTTTACATTAAATCACTGCAGGACTCATTAAATCTAGTTTATCTGAGGTTTAAATCTGCAGGTTCATTAAATCCTCTGAAAACTCAGAGAAAACCTGAAATATTCAGTTCTGTGGCTTCAAACTTCAAAATCACAACTATCACATCAATAAACAGCTATTAAGATGATCGATTAATGGATTTCTGTCATTTTAAAGTAGAAAATGTCCAAATTCTAAGAAGTAATAAAAACTACATTAAAGCTGCAAAAGGAGGTTGATTCATTAATTAATTGATTGATAGAAAACAAAAGTTTATAATATATTAAAAACTATTATATATAAGGAAGGAAGGAAGGAAGGAAGGAGGGAAGGAAGGAAGGAAGGAAGGAAGGAAGGAAGGAAGGAAGGAAGGAAGGAAGGAAGGAAGGAAGGAAGGAAGGAAGGAAGGAAGGAAGGAAGGAAGGAAGGAAGGAAGGAGAAATTAGGAAGGAAGGAAGGAAGGAAGGAAGGAAGGAAGGAGGGAGAAATTAGGAAGGAAGGAAGGAAGGAAGGAAGGAAGGAAGGAAGGAAGGAAGGAAGGAAGGAAGGAAGGAAGGAAAAGTGATGAATTAAAAGAGGAGGGAAGGCAGGAAACATGTGAGGGCTGTAACCTGCCTCCTATAGTGAATAGTGAATGCATAAAGGAAGTAACTTAACATTAATTATAATAGTGAATGTATGTTTATTATAATAGTGAATGTATGTTTATTATTATAGTGAATGTATGTTTATTATTATAGTGAATGTATGTTTATTATTATAGTGAATGTATGTTTATTATAATAGTGAATGTATGTTTATTATTATAGTGAATGTATGTTTATTATTATAGTGAATGTATGTTTATTATTATAGTGAATGTATGTTTATTATAATAGTGAATGTATGTTTATTATTATAGTGAATGTATGTTTATTATTATAGTGAATGTATGTTTATTATTATAGTGAATGTATGTTTATTATAATAGTGAATGTATGTTTATTATTATAGTGAATGTATGTTTATTATAATAGTGAATGTATGTTTATAAATAATAGTGAATGTATATTTAGTTGTGTATCAAACTCCTCCTCTGACGTCAGTATTTCAGTCCAGTGACAGATTAAACCAGAGATTTATCATGTGAGGACTGTAACCTGCCTCCTATAGTGAATCTATGTTTATAGTGAATGTATAAAGGAAGTAACTTCACTTTAATTATAATAGTGAATGTGTGTTTAGTTCAGTATTTCAGTCCAGCGACAGATTTCACCAGAGATTTATCCCACATTCCTTGTTCCTAAAGTGAGTCGCTGCTAATTAGAGGAGTGAGTTTGTAGAATTAAAAGCTGAAGTTTCAGTGTGTGTCTCCAGCTTCAAGGTCGACAGACACCAGAACTGTAGAAGTCATCATCAGCCCATCTGTCATTGCTGCTCATACTGGCAGCACAGCTTCAGTAATTGGCTAAAGCTACGAAAGCTGCAAACCGCTAACATTCATCCTTTAATGCCCTGATTGGGTCAAAAGGGTCATGATGTCTCCACAGCAGCAGCCACACACTCAATACACAGAAATAATACTCGTTACTATTCATTTACTGCCAAAAAATATGAGAAAGCATTTAATCTGCTCAACATGTTTCTATAGTGTGGAACGGAGCTGCAACGATTAGTCGATTCTGATAATCAATTCATCAATTTGAGTCATTTTAAAGTAGAAAATGTCCAAATTCTCTGGTTCCAGCTTCTTAAATGTGATTATTTTCTGATTATAATAATAATAATATATAAAAAATCAAACTATATATACAGATATGTATTCACTAGTCCACACAAACATTACAAATAAAACCAGACAAAGGTTAAAATTAGACTAAAACATAAATAAAAATAATAATCAGCTGATAAATGATTATCAATCTGCTTATAAATCACATTAACATTATTATCAACGGTGTAAAATTCCACATATTATACACAATATTTTATTCATATTTTGGATTTTTATTTTATTTATTCATTGTAAGAACTGTTCTTATTTTAGTTGGATTTTAACCCTTTTAATCAACTGCTTTTAAATATTTCATATATTGCTTGTTATTTGTTTAATTTTTGATTTTTAATCTTATTTAAATTTAATTAATATTTATTTTCTCATTGTTCTTATTTTTTATTTTAATTTTTTATTTTTCCCTTTTAATCAACTGTTTTTATTTATATTTTGCTTTTGTTTTTTAAGCATATTTAATTTTAATTAAGTTTTTTATTTTTAATCGTATTTCATTTTAATTTAATTGTTCTGGTTTTTAATTGAAATGTTTTAATTTTTAATCAACTGTTTTTATTTATATCTTGCTTTTGTTTTGTATTTTTAATTAAATTTTATTTATTTATTATTTTTTTTTACATTTTTTCTCTTTTAATCAACTGTTTTTTAACTATATTTTGCTTTTGTTTTTTAAGCATATTTAATTTAAATTTTTATTTTCTAATTGTTCCCATTTTATTTACATTTTTTTTATTTTTCCCTTTTAATCAACTGTTTTTTTAATTATATCTTGCTTGTTTTTTATTTTTAATCTTATTTAATTGTAATTTAATTTCTGATTGTTCTCATTTTTTTATTTTAATTTTTGTTGTTTTTCCCTTTTAATCAACTGTTTTTTTTAATTATATGTTGCTTTTGTATTTTTTTATTTTTAATCCCATTTAATTTTAATAAAGTTTTAATTTCTGTCTGATTGTTCTGATTTTTAATTAAAATTTTTCCTCTTTTAATCAACTGTGTTTTTAATTATATCTTTCTTTTGTTTTGTTTTTTTAAGCATATTTAATTTCTGATTTTTCATTTTAATTTGTTTAATTTTCCTCTTTCACTCAGCCGTTTCTAAACAGTCTGTTGACGTATTTAATGTTTCATATAAATGTCTTTGAATCACCTCCTCTCCTAATAAACCTGCATCACCTCCCTGTGAACCAGATCAATTACAGGATCCATGATCTCAATTACATCGGCACGGAAAGGACAAGGAGAACGACTCGCTGCTCCGTTCTCTGCAGCACGAAGCTTTTATAGACGTTTTCACACAAAAACAACAAGAAAAAACTCCAGATCTGACATTAATATCATCTAAAACCCCTTAAAGTAGTAAATACTAACCCAACTTTACTTTAGATCCACCACAGCAGATAATTTAACTCGCTGACGGCTCAGTTCATCGATAGATTTGCTCGTTTGCTGCAGAAACACCAAAAAACAAGCGCCTATTTGTGCTTCCTGAGGCTCGGATCATATCCACCTACCTCCACAGCAGCAGTCCTCCTTCCTGCTCCCTGACTAACAGCCTCGCTGCATTTCCTCCTCTCATTCTAATCAGGGATTAGCTGATTAACACCTGAGCAGCTCTAACACCAGGGCTGATGCTGCCGGGACCGAGGTTTAATGAGATAAAAGGTGAATTTCAGCGTGGAGGGAGTTACCTGTCATGTAGACCGATGGGCATCGTCTCCCCTCTGTGGATCGGATGCTCCATGACAAAACCACACCTTTAACACAGAAAACAGGAGGTTTTAATGTTTAGAAGCAGCATTAACAGCTAAATAACATGTTTCTATAGCAACAAAGGTGATCCTAAACCTTTAACAGGCATTTTTATTTGGGATTCATGTATTTATTTCCTTAAAATCATTCATGTAAAGCAGAATAATGATATTTTATCAAATCTCCATTTGGTTTTAACTAGTGTCTCCTAGATTCTCTAAAACTGACATTTCTACTCCAGGAAGGTTTATTAATGTAAATTAAATTAGAGCCAATTAACTTCATTATTATATTAATATGCAAATATTCTGATAATCAATACAAAAAGTCATTTTTCAGATGTTTTTTTTCTTAAAAAATGACCCAAAACAATTAATTGATCATTAAAATAGACAGTGGACTTTATACTAAACTGTATTTTGAGTCATAATAGTTCAATTAACACTTTTTTTCTTCAATTAGTCAATTAATCAATTAATTTTAAGAAGAAAATACCCAGGTTCTCTGGTTCCAGTTTCTCAAATCTGATTATTTGTGATTAATAATCCATTAATCATTTAAGTAATCAATAGATAAATTGACTATCGGCATAATTGTAGCCCTAATAAAAATGTATATTTATGAAATTGAATGTTCACCATGTAATGTTTTATGTAGAAATTAGTCGATTAATTGATTAGTTGCCAAATATCTCATTAATCATCAACTAGTTTGATAATTGATTAATTGATTTGAGTCATTTTTTAATTAGAAAATGTCTAAATTCTCTGGTTCCAGCTTCTCTTTGATTATTTCCTGGTTTCTTTAGTCTCTATAATAGTAAACTGATGAGGATCTAGAACGGAACCCTGAGGAACCCCACATTTAATTTGACATCATTAAATAAAGGATCATGCTGCTCTGTGACTGTGGGAGGTGAATAAATCAGCTGTTTGATGAAAAATCACCTTAAAAGATGATGATGTGTCTGGATTTTGATTAAATTTGATCACATGCATCAAATTACGTTATTAATTACATTAATTTCCAACTATTTTAATAATCGATTAATCAATTTGAGTAATTTTTTATTACAAAAAATGTCCAAATTCTCTGGTTCCAGCTTCTCTTCTCTGATTATTTCCTGTTTCTTCTTCTTAGTTTCTTTAGTCTCTATAATAATAAACTGATGATCTTTGGGTTGTGGACTGTTGGTCTGGACATGGATCATTTTGAGCATGCTTTTATTTTGAAGGGCCCGTATTTTGACTGTATTCCCAGTTTAATATTTAAATGGTAATATGGTAATATTTAATGGTATATTCATAACAAATAGGTGTGTTTATGGTCCTAAAGCACCTTTAGCAACAATACAGTCTGCCTCAATCAATTAATTGATTAGTTGATAATTATTACATGAATCTATTAATTGATTAGAGTCATTTTAAAGAAGAAAATGTCCAAATTCTCTGGTTCCAGCTTCTCTTCTCTGATTATTTCCTGGTTTCTTTAGTCTCTATAATAATAAACTGATGATCTAATCAATTAATCATGTCAATAATCAGTAGATTAATCAACTATCAGACTAGTCATTAATCGCAGCTGTTTTCTAGAAGTAAAGACTAATCTGCAGCAGGTTCTATAAACGTTTCTTGACCCTCATCCAACCTCATTGTGAAATCACATTCTACCTTGTTGCTTTACACAGAACTGGGCTAATTGAAGCTAAAAATACCGTTGGTGCCTGTTGCTGCACAGAACAAATCTGCTTCATCCTGCTCGTATTTTAACATCCAGCTCACGCTTTGTTCAAAATGAGGAAAACAAACATCACTATTGTTTTATTCTGTAGTTCTTTAGTTCTATTCTTTAGTCAAGTTTCATTAATACATTATTCTTTAATAGAATGTTAAAGTTACAGGATAGTACAGATATATGAAAATTAGCTCAGTACAAGTTAAAGTCTCCTATTAATTAATTATGCACTTTTAATACTTTATGCTGTTCTATTACTTAAGAATTCAGGACTTAAACATGTTAAAGTTTATGTTTAACAACAATAATTCTATTTATTCACAGTTTTACGTCTTATTTCCATTTGATGCTACTTTATAATTCCATTCTACTACATGTATCTGACAGTTTAAGTTAATTTACAGATGAAATAATATATTTTAATATCCATCCTGCTTATATTTACTTTATGTTCAGTACAACTATTAACACATACATTTACTTTTTACCAGTATTTTAACAACAGTTTTTATACTTATAATAATCATATTTCCATTTAGAATTACCACTCAATATATATTTATATTACTCTACATTTATCTAAAGATTTTGACATTAAATAATATATTTATTTAATATATAACTTATTTTTAAATTTAATTATGCACTTTAACTATACTACAACAAATTAAGTCTATATACGAGTGTGTTTACTTTTAACACTTTTAAGCACATTTTGCTGTTTTTCTACTTCAGTAACACTATAAATTCAGGTCTTAAATGTGTTATAACGACAGTATTTCTATTTATACTCAAGTACAGGTTATTATATTTAACATATTTCTTTATAATCACATTCTACTATGTTTATCTGACACCTTAACTTACTTTATATCCATACTTCTTTAATTAACTTGTATACACCACAATACATATACACATTCTGAATGTTATATGTTGAATGCTGTATGTTAAACTACATAATTTACACTTATACTCAAGTTAAGTATCTCAGTACTCCATCAAACTACTAGACAACTGACAGTATTTCTATTTATACTCCAATACATCTTGTACGTTACATATTTCTATTTAATGCTAATTTATAATCACGTTCTACTACATTTATCTGACAGCTTAATTACTCTACAACTAATTAACACAGTCTACATACTTTTAAGCACATTTTGTTGTTTTTCTACTTCAGTAACACTATAAATTCAGGACTTAATCATGTTATAACGACAGAATTTACACTTTTACAATTTACAAAAGACAGTATTTCTATTTATACTCATATACTTATACACTTTAAGTACATTTAGCTGTTTTTCTACTGAAGTAACACTATAAATATAGGACTTATACATGTTAAAGAGTATTTTAAACGACATAATTTAGACTTATACTCAAGTAAAGTATCTCAGTATTTCTATTTATACTCAAGTACATGTTTTAGGTTATTATATTTAATATATTTCTATTTGATGCTACTTTATAATCACATGCTACTAAATTTATCTGACAGCTTAACTTATTTTATATCTATAGTTATTTACTTAACTCATATACAGACTATATACGAGTGTGTTTACTTTTAACACTTTTAAGCACATTTTGCTGTTTTTCTACTTCAGTAACACTATAAATTCAGGACTTAAACGTGTTATAGAGTATTTTTAACGACAGAATTTACACTTAAACTCAAGTGAATTATCTTAGTACTTCGTTAAACCTCCGGACACATGCAGCTGAGACCCGGACAAGTCTCCGGTTCTCCGGCTACCAAACCTCCGGTGTCCTCCGGTGTTTCCCCGGGTCTCGGTGCTCACTGACCGGGGACACCCCCCCTCCTCTCCCCGGTAGATGCGGCTCGTTTCCCGGCCATGTCGCCCCGGTATGGAGGGGGGGTTAGCTAAGGCTAACTAAGCTAAGCTAACCCATTAACATTCACATGTTCTGCTAGCTGCAGATGTTAACTATCCGTTTCTGTTAAAATCCGGTTTTACCGTAAACTAACCACGTGTCGGCGGCGTTATTTTAACCCACCAACATCCGGGGTCTTAACCAGAGTTATATGGGTTAGTTATTACTAACTGTGGTGGGTTGGTTAACTCACCTCGACCAATAAATGGCTGTCAACCTCGTATCTGTTGCGCACGATTCTCCGTTTCTAACATTTAAATCATTCTTCGTGTCTTAATTAAAGTCCGTAAACTTTTAAATAACCGTTTCCATGTCTTTAACAGCGAGATAACGTTAAAAACTAGCGTCCTTGTTTTCCTTTTCCAAGCCCTCAAAAATCCACTTATATACCCCTGGAACCGCCCACTTCGTTTTGGCCAATCAGCGCGTCGCTTAGTAGCGGCGCTGGAGCATCCGAACTTCCCATTGGTCGAGTAGTATGGCAATCTTTTCTCATTGGCTCAAAACTTCCGTTACTAAATAAAGTGGCTCTGGAGAAGCAGCCTGTAACCAGTGGTGGAAAGTAATGGAGTATTTTTACTCAAGTACAGGTTTGAGGTACTTTCTGAGTATTTTTTATTTTATCCCACTTTATACTATTAAATTACTATTAAATATTCTCTGGCATTACATTGGTTTTATATTAGACATTCGTTTGACATTCTAAATACAATGAATTTGATCTTTTTTTTCATTTTCTCGAAGCATTTCAGTTAATTACTGAAAATGACCCTATATATGTGACATCACAAATACTCAATATGCATAATAATATACATAATATTCAATATGCAGCTGAGATTTTTTTTTTTACCAACAGCATTTATTTGTATAATAATAATAATTGTATTATTCTTTTATTTTAGGATGTCAAACCATATCTATAAAATACACAATAATATCCCACATATAAAATAATTCTTAAATAAAAAAAATTAAGCAGTAGTAACCTGCATATTATAAATTTGGTTTTATATCATTTATCTTAATGCCAAATGAATGTTTGATATAAAACTAAATTAATGAAAAATGCTCTACTTTCTACTTTTTATCCTCTCAAATCATCAGGTAAATTTCATATTTATTATTAATCAACTGATGCATCGATTTGTTATTTTATGCTTTGACAGAATAAAGAAACAGAATTAAAATTCACTGTCAGTGCATCAGTTTATCTCCTCTGTTTCTAACATGTGAATCAGTGGATCTGCAGCTGATAATTTATGTGCATATTTTATCAGGCTATTTTCAATCTGTGAGTTTCACTGGCTTTAAAACAAGAACCCAACTGTCATTCAGCATTATATAATTTTCTGTTGTTGATCTAAACTGATCTAAACTCATGAATAAATAAAAATGTTGTTGCCAAAAACACACATATTATATTATTGTTATTATTATTATTATTATTATTATTATTATTATTATTATTATTATTATATTATCATCATCATTATTATTATTATAATGCATAATACATATATTAAATATAGTTGTGTATGATCTGATCTGTCTCTGTCAATTCAATTCAATTAACTTTATTGACATGAACAAAAGTGTTGTAGCCAAAGCAATATAATACATATTACATGTAAATATTGTGGTGTAACAGTCACATATTCATAATATTATTATCATAAATAAATGCTATTTGTATATTATTATTATAATTACTATTCTATTACTCCCCCCTCCTCCCCCCTCCGCCTGCCCCGCCCTTTGATTTCACTTCTCTGAGTTTACGGCTCAGATGCGTTTTCCTTGCGTTTCGTGCGTTTTTGCGGGTTTGTTTGTTTACGTCTCCCCTCCTTATCCGGTAGTTTGTTGACAGCTCACCGGTTGTTTATTATTTACAATCTGTTTATTATTTAAAAACCTCCACGGAACCTACTTTTCTGCGTTACAAAAAAAAAAACACCAAAAAGCTAGTTAGCATCAGCTAATACATCCAGATAACATTAGTTAGCCTAGCATGCTAGCAGGACTGTAACGTAATGACGTGAGACGGGACGAAAGAGGGAAAAAAATGGTTGTGTGACCTGGGCCGAGACTGGATTTTGAGGGTATCGATAATATCGATCGGGTATTGATCAGAGACCCCGGATGTGGGGTTAGCGGGTTAGCCTTCAACACAGCTGGAGCTAGCTAGCGAGCTAACGTTAGCATGGCGTCAGACACGAGTGACACGGAGGAGTTCTACGATGCTGCGGAGGACGTTCACTTCACACCGTCTCCACAAGTGTAAGGAAATAATCTCTATATTTTATTATTTTTATATTAATGTCTCACTTTTCTGCTCATGTTAGCAGCTTGTCCCCATTCTCTTTAAATTTACCAGGAACCTGATAACATTAAACCTGTGAACTACTATATAATCCTAATAAATCATAACAACAACAATCTACAATAGTATATGTCACACATGTATATACTCCTACTATATATAACTTTTATATTCATGTAGAATATTACGTTTTACTATTGTATATATTATATTAAATCATTTCTATTTAATATATTGACTTGTACCTTATATCTTGTACTACAATCTTTATATATTTATATTTACATGTACACAGAATAGGTAACCATGTGTAATTTATTTCTATTATTCCAATAATTCCATGTGTAATCACCTACCTCATACCATGTGACCTTTACAATAACTATGTAGTAATAACAAAGTGTTTATAGGCATTTAATTATCTATTTATTTATTTTCTATGTTGGTATTTAGGCTGTTTTAAATTTATTTGCATATTTCTCTTGCGTTTGTGTCTATATTTTTATAACAGTCTGTATGTGTCATGTTGGAGCTTCAATTCCTCCCAAAGGATCAATAAAGTTCTGTTTAATCTAATCTAATATATGCAGCTTCTATTTAATATTATATATTATAATTGTATTATAATCTTTATATATTATTATTATAGGGCCACATCAGTGTTATTATATGACAATTGACAATTTACTCAGACTTTTAAGCAGAATTTTAAGATGTTTAAGAAGAAAATCACTGATTAATCATTTGAATAACAAACTGATTAATCAACTATCAGAATAGTTGTTAGTTGAAGCTCTAAACCTGAACATCATGAGGAAACTTTCTGAATAATTTAACCTAAAATACAAATTTGGTTGAATAAATGTTAGAGCTGCAACGATTAGTTGATTAATCGATAAGTTCATCAACTATTTTGTTAATCGTTGAATCGATTTGAGTCATTTTTTAATTAGAAAATGTCTAAATTCTCTGGTTCCAGCTTCTCTTCTCTGATTATTTCCTGGTTTCTTTAGTCTCTATAATAATAAACTGATGATCTTTGGACAATAAAGATATTTTAGGTTGAATCTTCAGCTTTTAGGGGAATATTATTGGTGTAATCGACCTTTTTTGAAGCAGCCATGTTGACATGAAACAGGCAGTAAACAGAGTTGTTACCAATGATAATAATTAAGGTTCAGATCAGGTCAAATTGTTGTTGTTACTCAGTGGAACCAGCTGGTCGGACAGGAAACAACTGTTCTGATACTTGATCATTCTATTGATAGTTAAAATGATCAATCGATTAGTTAGATTCAACCTAAAATGTCTTTTTTTTGTCCAAAGATCATCAGTTTATTATTATAGAGACTAAAGAAACCAGGAAATAATCAGAGAAGAGAAGAAAAAACTAATGAATTAATCAACTAATCATTGCAGCTCTGCTATAAACATCCATTTAATACAATCACTGTATTTAACATGTGTGGTATTAATAATATAAATACCTTTTTAGGAGTAATATGTGCAGGATTAGTTTAGATCACTGCAGACGGAGGTGAATTTATCATAAATGAGGTTTTAACTTCTTCTTTTTCTCCATTTAAACCTGTTTGACCTGCGTCTCTTTGTGTTTTCAGGTCACCTACAAAGTTCGTCATTCCTTCACCTCAGGTGTGTTTACCTGTGTGTATCTGCTGATTCTCTCTCACTCTGATTATTCCTGCTCTTTCAATGTTATCAGGACTCAGAATTAAGTGGAGGGAGTAAATGTGGCTCCTGTGTGTCTGCACAAAACCTTCATCTGATTTAATTATCTTATTTCATGGGTATTATTTAGACATTTACAAAATAATTCAACTCAATCAAATTTCCATATTTTATATTTAATATTTCATGATTCTCTGGCTTTTCTGCACTATTTTATAAGAAATTATTTATTTATTTATTTATTTTTTAATTACTGTAAAATCCAATCCAGTAAAAAATATAAGCAATTAATTGAAATAATATTAAATTTATTCTAATGGAGAATTTTTAACTTTTAAACAAGTTTGACTTCTAATAAAATGTTTATATTTCATGTTTCCGCTGATAAAATTGATTATTTCTCATTATTTATTTATGTAAAAAATGCTGTTTTACAGAAAAGTATTAAAATAAATATATATTTAGTTTAATTAATGTAAAACATTCAGTTCTTTAGGAGTTTTTGGTTTCAGGACAAAAGTTAAATTAAAAACTAAATATATTCTAGGACTAAACTTCAAACTTATGATTTTTTACTAGATCCTTTAAATATAATAGAAGTTTTTAGCTGCATCTTTTACAGAAAATCCATGATATAAACTCAGAAAATGTTTTAAATTCTGCTAAAGTTTCCATGAAATGACCTTAATACATAATCCCTGATTTAAATTAAATTAATATCTAACAAATAAAGTGTGTTTCTAGTTTATTTGGTTGTTTTTGTTATTTATTATTGGTATTTTTGTTCGTTTCTGGTTAAAAAATAAGAATTTTGCTTGGATTATAATGCATCTAGAAGTTTTTCCTGCATCTTTTTATAGAATCCATGATATAAACTGGAAAAAAACACTTTAAATTCTGCTAAAATTTCCATGAAATTACCTTAATACATAATTCCTGATTTAAATTAAACTGTATTATATTGAACTCTAACAAATAAATGTGTTTCTAGTTTATTTGGTGGATAAATGAAGTTTTTTTGGTCATTTTTGTTATTTATTATTGATATTCATCTTAATTTCTGGTTAAAAACAAAGCTTTGCTTGGATTATAATGCATCCAGACTCATATACAGATATTATTGGTACTTTTAGAGTAGAACTATAGGATTTAGGAAGTTTTTTCATGATATAAACTGAAAAATTCTGCTAAAGTTTGCATGAAATCACCTTAATTCATTGTGTTACAACATAGAATTCATGAAATTGTAAATAATACCTTAAAAAGACTTGGAAAAGTCTTGAATTTTAATTTCTGGGTGTTAAAATTGCAGTGTAATGCAAAATAAGACCTTAAAAACGTCACAAAAAAATCAATGAATAGACTTTTTATCGTTCTATTTGCTTATTGCTTATATATGATGATATATTTTATATGCAATTCATACAAATATAAATGAATAAATCTGCAGAAACCCTGTTTAAATTAGTGTTCTATTGAAATCCTTTGGGATTAGTTATTAATTCTTGTTTAAAACAAGAAACAGCTGCTTTTAGCTTCGTGTTTATGTAACATTGATGCTTTAAACTCACGTCTCTTTAATCTTTAACCCATTAAACCTCTATCAACCATCTCCAGGTGACTTTTGTTAATAATATTGACTGTTAATAAGTCACCGGCTGCAGCTGGAGAGTCTCAGACAGCCAGAAACATGGAAATAAGGACGTGGACGACTCAGACTCTGAATAAAACAGCTTCTCCTGACCTGAGATGAAATCCCGGCATCTGATCCGGGCAGAGAGAGAAGCCTCGGCTGAAAAACTTCACCGAAAATCATTGATTTGTGCTGCAGAAAAGAGCCGAAGCGGATAATTTTAGCTTCAAGATGCTGGAAATCGACGTTAGAGTCGGTCACAGAGTCACGTTATGTTGGTCCATAAATACCCGGCTGTGCTTTCAGAACTTTCTGATGTTCTAAACATGAATCTGTGGTGTTTTTAACTCAGCTTTCACAGAAATCAGCCAATCAGCCGCAGGAGGTGAGCTGTGGAGTCGCTGCGTCTGAATCTCAGCAGGATGATCCTCTACAGGTGATTTTATCTGTTTTATTATTATTAATTATTAAATCTACCTGTTTAATGTCCCAACGAATGAAATCCAATAATAAATACGCAGGTTTTTATCTGGTAATTATTAATAATTAGTCGATTAATTAAGACGACTCACGTAAATTAAAGATATTGTCAGAGATTCAGGAGGTTTCATATATTTTTGTGGGTAATTAATATTAAACTAATTAAAATAGTGTTTCTACTCATTCATTATTATTAATATTAAAGGAAACTTTTACTTATTTCATTAAAATTCAGACCAAATAGGAAAAAAACACTGATTTAAATAATAATATCCCTAAATTATTATTATTAAATGGTGGAAACTCACTGATTAATAATAATAAAAATAAATAATAATAAATAAATATTATAAAAAGTAAAATAAAATAAGAAAAAATAAAATAAAAAAATTATAAAGTCTGTAAAATATAAAACAGCTTGGATATTATGTAATTTATTTATATATCTCTATATTATAACTTGACATTAAATTAATCTATTTTCTCTATATTATAACATTAAATTAATCTATTTATTTATATTATAACTAGACATTAAATTAATGTATTTTCTCTATATTATAACATTAAATTAATCTATTTATTTATATTATAACTAGACATTAAATGTATTTTATTTATATTATAACTGGACATTAAATTAATGTATTTTCTCTATATTATAACATTAAATTTATCTATTTATTTATATTATTTATCTAAGATCATCAACATTATATTTCTGTATTTTATAACTCTATATATATTATTTATTTATTTATATTATTTATCTAAGATCATCAACATTATATTTCTGTATTTTATAACTATATATATTATTTATTTATATTTATATTATTTATCTAAGATCATCGACAGCATCATTGAGGAGAACCAGAAGTGCAGCATCAGTTCTGGTCTCCAGCTGTTGGACCAGCTGCAGGTGGACGTACCTGTGGAGGCGGAGCCTCAGGGTCTGAGGAACGTCCAGGACCTTCCTGTAGATGAAGCAGCTGATCTGAATCCTGAGGAGGATCCACCTGAAGCTGCAGCAGCAGAACCGGAACCTGAACCTGAACCAGAACCCTCCGCGGTCCCGGAGCCATCAGTTGGACCTCAGCCTCCGGACATCACCAGCACCATCAGACGGGGTCAGCCCGATGCCGGAGGAGAGCCGCAGCGCCGCAGACCGGCGGACATCTTGGACCAGGTCCCGTTCCAGGACGGGTCGGCGGACCAGGACCAGGACCCGTCCGGACCCACCAAACCCCCCAGACAGTTCACGGTGGAGCCGGACATCGTGGCCAGCACCAAGAAGGCCCCGCCCTCCAGACCGCCGCCGCCCGGTGGGGGGCCGCCACCCAGACCACCACCACCCTCCTGGCAGGGTCAGGGACCGGGTCAGAGTCCAGGACCTGGTCTGGGTCTACCCTCCAAGAAGTCTCAGGAGTGTCTGAGGCCGATAGGACTGGAAGGTGGAGAAATTTGATGCATTAAAACTGATTTAAATGTTAAATCTAATTATTTAAGAGAAAATAATAATCTGCTTCATATGAGTGAATGAATCATAGAGCTGCATTGATTAGATGATTAATTGATTAGTTGCCATCTATTCCATTAATCACCAAATATTCTGATTATCGATTAATGGATTTAAGCCATTTTCAAGAAGCTGGAACCAGAGAATTTAGACGTTTTCTTCTTTAAAATGACTCTAATCCATTAATCAATTCATGTAATAATCATCAACTAATCAATTAATTGATTGAGGCAGACTGTATTGTTGCTAAAGCTGCTTTAGGACCATAAACACAGATATTTGTTATGAATAAACCATGAAAATTTAAATATTAAACTGGGAATACAGTCAAAATAGGGGCCCTTCAAAATAAAAGCATGCTCAATATGATCCATGTCCAGATCAACAGTCCACAACTCAAAGATCATCAGTTTATTATTATAGAGACTAAAGAAACCAGGAAATAATCAGAGAAGAGAAGCTGGAACCAGAGAATTTAGACATTTTCTACTGAATAAATGACTCTAATCAATTAATCTATTATCAAATAGCTGCAGATTAATGTGATAGACAACTAATCAATAAATCAGCTAATTAATAATACTCCTACAGCTGATTCAGCCAGTGAACAGCATGAGTTTCCATACATTCTTGTGTTTTCCTCCTCTTCCCAGTCTCTGCAGCAGCAGCAGCAGCGTCCGTGGTGGATTCTCTGGAATCCTCTGGTCTGGTTTCTCCCAGCAGCACCGTGAGAAGTTTAACCAAAGAGCTGCAGCATTCTCTGGACCTGGCCAGTGCAACCAGCGGAGACAAAGTGGTGACGGCTCAGGTCAGTGGAGCAGAAGCTGCTGGTGCATCTGGATGTTTAATATTCAGCTTTATGATCAAAATCAGCTGCTGATGAATGAAAAACGACGTCTAACCAGGAGAAATGTCTGGTATTGTTGCTACAATTAATCCAGAATTAACTTATTTCATTAATTATGTCACATATTCATCATATATGCATTTTTATAATAAACTTATTGCTTATGAAAAATATTTTTTTGTTGTAATAAGTGAATTATTTAGTTATTTATTATAAAAAGGGTCAAATAATCTTTACAACTTCATAGTTTATGTGTTTTTATGTTTTTTATGGGTTTCTTTTTGTAAATTATGTTATTTCAAAGCTGTTTGATAACCAGAATTATTGTTATTTATTTATTTTACTATCCAGATATGGTTTTATCTTATATTTTAGACTTTTTAACACATTTTAGGGTTTTTTATCTAATAATTTTTTACATTTTAACACATTTTTATTGGTTTTATCTAATATTTTAGACTTTTTAACTAATTTTTAGAGGTTTTATCTAATATTTTAGACTTTTTAACTAATTTTTAGAGGTTTTATCTAATATTTCTGACTTTCTAACACATTTTTAGGGGTTTTATCTAATATTTTTGACTTTTTAACTAATTTTTAGGGGTTTTTATCTAATATTTCTTTACTATAACACCTTTTTAGGAGTGTTGTCTAATCCAAAAATTAAATCTAATCAGGTAAAATTGTGTTATTTTTGTTAGAATTCCTTCAATATTGTTTAAAATAATCAGATTCTATTGTCAGTTTTGCTTATTTCCACTTTTATTTCTTGATTTTATTCAGTTTAATCTTGTTTTATTTTTATTATTGTTATTATTCAACAATAAAAGACAAAAATATCAAATAAAAACACAGAAAAAAGAAATAAAAACTCAGAAATATTAAATAAAAAGACAATAAACAGTATTAAACATTTATCCTTAATTACATTTCCATTCTTACAATATTTTTATACTTTAACTCGTTTTAAAACCAGAACTTTTCTACTTTTTTGTGCCTATTTTAATAATATTTTAGATATATTTAGTAGTATTTTAATGACTTTTTCAGCCATTTAATAGATTTTAGCTTCATTTATTTTCTATTAAAAGGGAAAATACATGAAATAAACTTGAAGTAGATTGAAAGCAGAACTTTTGACACTTCTTATTCTATTATATTTAAACCCTCCTGCCTCAGTAATGATGTGAATCCTCTTTTATTCCTGATTTTCTGTGTGTTTCAGGAGAACGAGGACGAACAGACGTCGTCTCAGAGCGGAGGACAGACTCCAGGTCCTCAGAGACCTCGGTCCAACTCTGGACGAGAGCTGACGGACGAAGTTAGAGCCTTTTAGAGATGAAACTGCTGCGTGATCCTTTAATTCTCTGCAGCAAACTCACTGTCGTTTATCTGTGAAACAGGAAATCCTGGCCAGTGTGATGATTAAGAATCTGGACACGGGGGAAGAGATTCCACTGATCCAGGCTGAGGAGAAGCTTCCTGCTGGAATTAACCCGCTAACGCTGCACATCATGAGGAGAACCAAGGAGTACATCACGTGAGGAGCTCACTATTTATCTGTTTAATACCATCAGTCTGTTTTAATCATTTCAAACTGAACCAGAAACATTCATGCTTCATTCAGCTGCAACGATTCGATCTGGTTGATTCAAAAAGTCACTTTTTATTTGCTGGAATCAGAGATTTTTTAAATTAATTTAGAAGAAATATAGATGTTTTCCCACCAGTTCAGTTAAAAGCTGAGTTTCCATGTTTAAATGTGAATTCCACCAGTTTTATAAAAGAATAATCATCTTTGAGCAGTGGATTTCTGCAGCTCCTTATTATAATAATAATAATAATAATCGATTAATAGATTTGATGTTTGTTTACAATTAGTCCAATAAAATGATCAGATAATTTGACTTATTTCCAGCTTTTTCTTCGATATTAGTCAATTTAATCTTGTTTTATTTTTCATTATTACTCAAATAAAAGAGAATAAGTCAAAATTATTAGATAAAAAGACAATATATATAATATAAACTATAATATAATATGATATAAACTAAATAAAGTAAATAATATTACATAAAATGACAAAAAAAAGAATTTGCTAAGTATTTAATCAACAGTATTTGTATTTAGATTTTATTTAATTTGTCATTTAAAATTATATCTTTACTTTAGAATATTTCATTTATTATTTTTGTTATTTATAATTGTTATTTTTTATTATTCTTTAAATATATACATATATATAATTTTAAATATTTTTTTATTATGGTTATTTTAGTCTTTTAATTTTATTTTTTTACTTTATCTCATTTAAGTTTATTGCATTTTTTTACATTTTTATAGGTATATACATTTTTTATTTGTATTTTTTTATGATATATATTTATTTTACTTTATCTTATTTAAGTTTATTGCATTTTTTAACATTTGTTTTAGGTATATACATTTTTTATTTTTATTGTTTATTATATATTTATTTTACTTTATCTTATTTAAGTTTATTGCATTTTTTAACATTTGTTTTAGGTATATACATTTTTTATTTTTATTGTTTATTATATATTTATTTTACTTTATCTTATTTAAGTTTATTGCATTTTTTAACATTTGTTTTAGGTATATACATTTTTTATTTTTATTTTTTATTATATATTTATTTTACTTTATCTTATTTAAGTTTATTGCATTTTTATTTTACATTTTTTTAGGTATATACATTTTTTTTATTTTTATTTATTTATTTTTTGTCATCCCACACACACTGGGTGTTGTAGAAGAAAAAATATTAAAAAATTTGGTTTAAAAAAAAAAAAAAAATAATATATATATATATATATATATATATATATATATATATATCTTTATTTCTATATATTTCTATATATATATATATATATATATATATTTCTATCTATTTTTTCATAAAATATTTAATGTATTATTTTTTTGTTATTTATAATTTTTATATTTTATTATTCTTTTAATATATATTATTTTTATTATGTTTTTTTAATTATATATTTCTTTATCCTATTTATATTTATTGCATTTGTTTTATTTTTATAGATATATATTTATAGATATATACATTTATTTTATTATTATCATCATTATTTTTAATTTAATGTAAAGAAACCAGAAATAATCAGAGAAGCTGGAACCAGAGAATTTGGACATTTTCCTGTTTAAAAACAGACTCAAGCTAATTAAATTTAACAGTTTAAACTCTTCTATGTTCATCTTCTAACAGACTTTCACTCTAATAAAACCACTTGAGCATCTAATCAGTAGAAAATGAGCAGAAACACATTCGTCTCTGTTCATTTCTCGGTCATTTTCCTGTATTTTCTGTTTTTTCCTGCAGAAACGACGCGGCTCAGTCGGACGACGACGACAAGTCTCAGGCTGCTCTGACGGACACTGACGGAGGGAAACTCAAGCAGAAAACGTAGGATTTCATGTTGTTTCCACCGTCTCCTGCTGGAGGCTGATATTTAATAATCGCTGCTGTTTTATTTCTCCCCAGAACCCAGTTTAAGAAGTTTCTGGGTAAATCTGTGAAGAAAGCCAAACACTTCGCTGAAGAATACGGAGAAAAGGCCGTGAATAAAGTCAAAAGTGTCCGAGACGAAGGTAAAAGGGTCTGAAAGATGAAAATTAATATTATTAATATTATTATTATCTGGTTTATTTAGTCTTCTACAATAGTAAAATCCAAAAATGTTCTTATTTTCTTGATGAATTCATTTTTTAAAAACTTGTTTAATCATAATGCTGTTGTTTTATCTAATATTTTTTACTTTTTAAACACATTTTTAGGGTTTTTTTCTAACATTTTTGACTTTTTAACTAATTCTTAAGAGTTTTATCTAATATTTTTTGACTTTTTAACACATTTTTAGGGGTTTTATCTAATATTTTTTACTTTTTAAACACATTTTTAGGGGTTTTATCTAATATTTTTGACTTTTTAACTCATTTTTACTGGTTTTATCTAATATTTTTGATTTTTTTAACACATTTTTATGGGTTTTATCTAATATTTTTGATTTTTTTAACACATTTTTAGGGATTTTATCTAATATTTTTTACTTTTTAACACATTTTATCTAATATTTTTGATTTTTTTAACACATTTTTGGGGTTTTATCTAATATTTTTAATTTTTAAACACATTTTGAGGGATTTTATCTAATATTTTTGACTTTTTAACACATTTTTAGGGATTTTATCAAATATTTTTGACTTTTAAACACATTTTTAGGGGTTTTATCTAATATTTTTGATTTATTAACACATTTTTAGGGGTTTTATCTAATATTTTTGATTTATTAACACATTTTGAGGGATTTTATCTAATATTTTTGACTTTTTAACACATTTTATCTAATATTTTTGATTTTTTTAACACAGTTTTGGGGTTTTATCTAATATTTTTGATTTTTTTAACACAGTTTTGGGGTTTTATCTAATATTTTTTACTTTTTAAACACATCTTTATGGGTTTTATCTAATATTTTTAATTTTTAAACACATTTTTAGGGATTTTATCAAATATTTTTGACTTTTAAACACATTTTTAGGGGTTTTATCTAATATTTTTGATTTATTAACACATTTTTAGGGGTTTTATCTAATATTTTTGATTTATTAACACATTTTTAGGGGTTTTATCTAATATTTTTGATTTATTAACACATTTTTTACTGGTTTTATCTAATATCTTTGACTTTTTAACACATTTTTAGGGGTTTTATCTAATATTTTCTGTATTTTCAACCCCTGTTTCTCTTCTATTCTCTCCTGGTTGATGTCACTGACCTGATTCCTGCTTTTTTCTGTATTCCTGTGTTTTTCCTCCAGTTTTCCACACGGATCAGGACGACCCGTCCTCCAGTGATGACGAGGGGATGCCCTACACCCGACCCGCCAAGTTCAAGGCTGCTCACAGCTTCAAGGGCCCGTTCGACTTCGACCAGATCAAAGTGGTCCAGGATCTGAGCGGAGAACACATGGTGAGGACCTGATCCAGTAAAAACCCTGAAATCTGCTGCAGAATCTGTCTGATCCAGTAAAAACACATTAAATCTGCTGCAGAATCTGTCTGATCCAGTAAAAACACATGAAATCTGCTGCAGAATCTGTTTGATCCAGTAAAAACACATTAAATCTGCTGCAGAATCTGTTTAATCCAGTAAAAACACATTAAATCTGCTGCAGAATCTGTCTGATCCAGTAAAAACACATTAAATCTGCTGCAGAATCTGTCTGATCCAGTAAAAACACATTAAATCTGCTGCAGAATCTGTCTGATCCAGTAAAAACACATTAAATCTGCTGCAGAATCTGTCTGATCCAGTAAAAACACATTAAATCTGCTGCAGAATCTGTCTGATCCAGTAAAAACACATGAAATCTGCTGCAGAATCTGTCTGATCCAGTAAAACACATTAAATCTGCTGCAGAATCTGTCTGATCCAGTAAAACACATTAAATCTGCTGCAGAATCTGTCTGATCCAATAAAAACACATTAAATCTGCTGCAGAATCTGTCTGATCCAGTAAAAAATACTAAAAAGATAACTTATTTAAAATAAAATAATATTAAATATTATTTTATTATTTAATATTATTATTTATTATTATTATTATTTAATTTGTATTTTTTAAATATTATTAATATAAAATTAAATATTATATTAATATAAAAATATTTGTAAATATTTTTGTTTATTTTTATTTATTTTTGTTTTATTTTTGTTTTTGTTTATTTAATATATTTTTTATTATTTTAATATTTAAATAATTAATTTTATTTTTAAATAAAATGTATATATTCTAGTATGTATTCATTCATTTTATTTAAAATATTTTAAATAAATTATCTTTTTAAAATATAAAAAATATATAAAATATTAATTATACTTCTTTTTTTAATATATCTATAATATATTTTAGAGCTGCATTAATTGATTAGTTTCCAACTAAATAAAGGATTTGAGTCGTTTTTAAGTAAATCAAACATCAGAATTCTCTGGTTCCAGCTTCATTTCTCTCCTGAACTCATTGATATTCAGATAATCTTATAGATAAATCTATTTCCCAGCTAATTAATGATTGTTTTATGTTGTTGTTGTCCAGGGAGCCGTGTGGACCATGAAGTTCTCCCACTGTGGACGTCTGCTGGCGACGGCCGGGCAGGACAACGTGGTGCGGATCTGGGTTTTAAAGACGGCGTTTGACTATTTCAACAACATGAGATTAAAATACAACACGGAAGGTAGAAAACTGATGATTAGTATTATTATTATTATTATTATTATTGTTATTATTATTGCTGCTGCAGGACGGGAGAATTATTATTAAAACCAGGATTATTTTGATGTTACACCATTTAATCAGCAGGAAGAACTGGTAGAGGTGTTAAATAAATCAAATGTCTAATAAATAAAACAATAATTATCTTTTAAAATTAATACGTGTGTGTGTGTACACATTTAAATAGATTTAAAATATGTGTGTATTAATTTTGTAAAATGTATTTAAAGAAAAACAGAATTAATGAATAAACTATATATATATTAATTAATTAATTATATATTATTAATTTATTCTATTTTTTATTTAAATACATTCGACAAAATAATAAATAAATATTTTAATATAATGTGTGTCTTATATTTTAAAAAGAAAATATTTATTTACTATGTAAAATGTATTTAAATAAAAATAGAATAAATTAACTATATATATAGTTCATTTATTCTATTTTTATTTAAATACATTTTACAAAATAAATTAATTTAAATTAAATTTAAATGAAAATATTTATATTATATTTAAAATATTTATTTTTTTTATTTTAAAAAACAGAATAAATGAATAAACAATATATGTATATGTGTGTAAATATGTATAGTTAATTTATTCTATTTTTATTTAAATACATTTGACAAAATAATAAATAAATATTTTAATATAATGTGTGTCTTATATTTTTGAAATAAAATATTTATTTACTATGTAAAATGTATTTAAATAAAAATATAATAAATTAACTATATATATATAGTTAATTTATTCTATTTTTATTTAAATTCATTTTACAAAATAAATTAATTTATATTAAATTTAAATGAAAATATTTTGTAAAATTTATATAAATAACAGAATAAATGAATAAACAATATATGTATACGTGTGTAAATATGTATAGTTAATTTATTCTATTTTTTTATTTAAAAAATTTTACAAAATAATAAATAAATATTTTAAATTAATTATCTTTTTAAAATATAATTTGTGTGTATTATATTTTTATTTATTTATATTTATATATATTTATTATTTTGTAATATTTTTTCCATAATCAAGCATCTCTACTATATATTTATATATATATAGTATATAGTTTATATAGTATATATATATATATATATATATATATATATATATATATATATACACATATGTTTTAATGCTTAAATTGTATTTTTTATGTTTAATGTTGTATTTTTTCATTATTATTGTTGCAGTGTTGTTATTATACTTCTGTTTTATATATATATATGTATATAGTTTATATATATATATATATATATATATTATAGTTATAGAACTTTTCTGAACTTTTCTTGTGCAGGTCGAGTTTCTCCGTCTCCGTCTCAGGAGAGTTTATGTTCCTCTAAGTCTGACTCTGATGCTGCTGTAAGTGACGCTGATCATTATTATATTAATTATTAATTATTAATTAAGTCATTAAACTATTCCTCATGTTTTAACTCCTGTAAATTACATCCAGAAAGAAAATAAAAGGACATGAAACTGGAGCTTTAACTGAATTCCCTTTCAACCTGTGTAACATCATGTAATTAACGTGTAATTAACGTGTAATTACCGTGTAATTAACGTGTTGTTACCGTGTTGTTACTTCAGGCCAGTTGTGTTCCAGAGGATCCAGAATCAGAAGACAGAAACGCTCCGTTCCGCCAGGTTCCGTTCTGTAAATACAAAGGTCACACAGCTGACCTGCTGGACTTGTCCTGGTCAAAGGTCAATATTTCCCTGTTCACACATTCTCCTTCTTTATCTCCTGTCTGTTCTGCTCTTATTGATCAGCAATTAATGGATTTGAGTCATTTTAATGAAGAAATATTAACGTCAGCCTGAAAATCTCCATAATATTTAATGGTCTGTGTAAAAATCTACACAATTTACTGTTAAAACAGAAAAATAGTCTTTGTTTTAAAGATTAAGTTGAATTGTGATGGTGGTTTTATCTCATATTTCTGAATTTTTATGTAATTTCTACTGGTTTTATCTCATAATTTTTACCATTTATCTAATTTTTAGTGGATTTATCTCAGAATTTTGAATTTTTATATCATTTTTTGTGTTTTTATCTCATATTTTTCATCGTTTATATCATTTTTTGTGGCTTTATTTAATAATTTTTGAATTTTTATCTAATTTTTAATGGTTTTATCTCATATTTTTGAAAGTTTATTTTATTTCTAGGTGTTATCTGATATTTTTATATTGTTTATCTAATTTTTCTGGGTTTTACCTCATATTTTTCATCGTTTATCTCATATTTCTGTGTTTTTACCTCATATTTCTATGTTTTTATCTCATATTTCTGTTTTTATCTCATATTTCTGTGTTTTTACCTCATATTTCTGTGTTTTCACCTCATATTTCTGTTTTCACCTCATATTTCTGTGTTTTATCTCATATTTCTGTGTTTTCACCTCATATTTCTGTGTTTTTAAATCATATTTCTGTGTTTTATCTCATATTTCTGTGTTTTCACCTCATATTTCTGTGTTTTTAAATCATATTTCTGTGTTTTCACCTCATATTTCTGTGTTTTTACCTCATATTTCTGTGTTTTCACCTCATATTTCTGTTTTTATCTCATATTTCTGTGTTTTCACTCATATTTCTGTGTTTTCACTCATATTTCTGTGTTTTCACTCATATTTCTGTGTTTTTACCTCATATTTCTGTGTTTTTACCTCATATTTCAGTGTTTTCACTCATATTTCTGTGTTTTTACCTCATATTTCTGTGTTTTCACCTCATATTTCAGTGTTTTTACCTCATATTTCTGTGTTTTTACCTCATATTTCTGTGTTTTCACTCATATTTCTGTGTTTTCACCTCATATTTCTGTGTTTTCACCTCATATTTCTGTGTTTTTACCTCATATTCCTGTGTTTTTACCTCATATTTCTGTGTTTTCACCTCATATTTCAGTGTTTTCACCTCATATTTCTGTGTTTTTACCTCATATTTCAGTGTTTTTACCTCATATTTCTGTGTTTACCAGCTCATTTTTCCATCTTTGAATCCATGTTCTCCAGAACTTCTTCCTGCTGTCGTCGTCCATGGATAAAACGGTGCGTTTGTGGCACATCTCCAGGAGAGAATGTCTCTGCTGCTTCCAGCACATCGACTTCGTCACGGCCATCGCGTTCCATCCCAGAGTGAGTCGCGTTAAAACGACGCTCCACTCCCGATATTATCCCCGAGCTTATTCCCGCGTTTCTCCCGTTTCCAGGACGACCGGTACTTCCTGAGCGGATCTCTGGACGGGAAGCTGCGACTGTGGAACATTCCGGACAAGAAGGTGGCTCTGTGGAACGAAGTGGACGGACAGACGCGCCTCATCACCGCCGCCAACTTCTGCCAGAACGGGAAATACGCCGTGATCGGAACGTACGACGGGAGGTGCATCTTCTACGATACAGAGGTATCACTCTGAGGAAAAAACAGAAACACAAAGCGTGGGTTTAGTTGACTTAATATATAATTCAGATTGATTATATCTGCTTTTATTTTGTTGATCATTGTGCAATAACAACGTTTATTTCCCTCAAACATGCCGCAACATCCTGAACATACACTTTTCAAAATAAAAGCATTTCTTTTACAACTGGAAATAAGGTATTTTATCAATATATTAGAAGTAGAATCACTAGTTTAGATTAAACTAGTTTAGTTTTATTATAATATTCATATTTATAATAAATAATAGAACATGTATTTATATTTGATTAAAGACGAGTTTAATTAACAAGTAAATCATTAATTTTTTTAATTAATTTGCCCAAAAACTGCTCAAAAAACTGTTTTATTTAATTAAAGATCCTCTGAAAGTTTTATTCTGATTTGACTGATTGAGATTAATCTTTTATATATTGAATTTTATTATAAATATGTTAAATAGTGGATTTTATTTGTGTGTTTTTACCAGCAGAAAATTAATTTACGATTAAAATGCTTTTAGTTTAGTTTTTAATGGATCGCAGCAACTTTTTGAGCCTTTTTTCTGTGTTTTCTGTAAAATATTTTATCATTTTAACGATGATTTCTATGTTTTTTAGCGTCTGAAATATCACACACAAATCCATGTGAGGTCGACCAGAGGAAGGAACAAAGTGGGACGAAAAATCACAGGAATCGAACCTTTACCAGGAGAAAACAAGGTGAAAATCAGATATTTATCAGTTTCCCTGCTTTAAATGATAATTACACAAAGATTAATGATTAAACCTGGTTTTAAAACATGTGAAGTGACGACAGAAGAGGACTACAAGCACTAGAAGGCACTTTAACATGTGTTTTGCTACTAGAGGGCACTTTAACATGTGTTTTAGCTACTAGAGGGCACTTTAACATGTGTTTTAACTACTAGAGGGCACTTTAACATGTGTTTTAACTACTAGAGGGCACTTTAACATGTGTTTTAACTACTAGAGGGCACTTTAACACGTGTTTTAACTACTAGAGGGCACTTTAACACGTGTTTTAACTACTAGAGGGCACTTTAACATGTGTTTTAACTACTAGAGGGCACTTTAACACGTGTTTTAACTACTAGAGGGCACTTTAACATGTGTTTTAACTACTAGAGGGCACTTTAACATGTGTTTTAACTCCCAAGAGGGCACTTTAACATGTGTTTTAACTACTAGAGGGCACTTTAACATGTGTTTTAGCTACTAGAGGGCACTTTAACATGTGTTTTAACTACTAGAGGGCACTTTAACATGTGTTTTAGCTACTAGAGGGCACTTTAACATGTGTTTTAACTACTAGAGGGCACTTTAACATGTGTTTTAGCTACTAGAGGGCACTTTAACATGTGTTTTAACTACTAGAGGGCACTTTAACATGTGTTTTAACTACTAGAGGGCACTTTAACATGTGTTTTAACTCCCAAGAGGGCACTTTAACATGTGTTTTAACTACTAGAGGGCACTTTAACATGTGTTTTAACTACTAGAGGGCACTTTAACATGTGTTTTAACTACTAGAGGGCACTTTAACATGTGTTTTAACTACTAGAGGGCACTTTAACATGTGTTTTAACTACTAGAGGGCACTTTAACACGTGTTTTAACTACTAGAGGGCACTTTAACACGTGTTTTAACTACTAGAGGGCACTTTAACATGTGTTTTAACTACTAGAGGGCACTTTAACATGTGTTTTAACTCCCAAGAGGGCACTTTAACATGTGTTTTAACTACTAGAGGGCACTTTAACATGTGTTTTAACTACTAGAGGGCACTTTAACATGTGTTTTAACTACTAGAGGGCACTTTAACATGTGTTTTAACTACTAGAGGGCACTTTAACATGTGTTTTAACTACTAGAGGGCACTTTAACATGTGTTTTAACTACTAGAGGGCACTTTAACATGTGTTTTAACTACTAGAGGGCACTTTAACATGTGTTTTAACTACTAGAGGGCACTTTAACATGTGTTTTAACTACTAGAGGGCACTTTAACATGTGTTTTAACTACTAGAAGGCACTTTAACATGTGTTTTAACTACTAGAGGGCACTTTAACATGTGTTTTAACTACTAGAGGGCACTTTAACATGTGTTTTAACTACTAGAAGCCACTTTAACATGTGTTTTAGCTACTAGAGGGCACTTTAACATGTGTTTTAACTACTAGAGGGCACTTTAACATGTGTTTTAACTACTAGAGGGCACTTTAACATGTGTTTTAACTACTAGAGGGCACTTTAACATGTGTTTTAACTACTAGAGGGCACTTAAACACACCTTTTAACTCTCAAGAGGGCACTTTAGCCTGCTTTTGGCACCTAAAAGGCACTTTAACACGTGTTTTAACTCCCAAGAAGGCACTTTACATGCTTTTTTTGTCTCCTAGAGGCCACTTTAACTTGTATTTAACTACTGGAGGGCCCTTAAACACACTTTTTAACTCTCAAGAATGCACTTTAGCCTGCTTTTAGCTCCTAGAGGGCACTTTAAGATGCTTTTTAGCTTCTAATGGGCACTTTAGCATGCATTTTAGCTGTGTGACTGTACTTTAACATGCTTTTTAGCCCCTGGAGGGCACTTTTACTCATGTTTTAGCTACTAGATGGCACTTTTAGCACATCTTTTAGCTCTCAAGAGGACACTTTAGCCTGCTTCTGTCTCCTAGAGGGCACTTTAACATGTGTTTTATCTCCTAGAAGGCACTTTAACTCACTTTTTATCTCCTAGTGGGCACTTTAACTCACTTTTTATCTCCTAGAGGGCACTTTAACTCACTTTTTATCTCCTAGAGGGCACTTTAACTCACTTTTTATCTCCTAGAGGGCACTTTAACTCACTTTTTATCTCCTAGAGGGCACTTTAACTCACTTTTTATCTCCTAGAGGGCACTTTAACTCACTTTTTATCTCCTAGAGGGCACTTTAACTCACTTTTTATCTCCTAGAGGGCACTTTAACTCACTTTTTATCTCCTAGAGGGCACTTTAACTCACTTTTTATCTCCTAGAGGGCACTTTAACTCACTTTTTATCTCCTAGAAGGCACTTTAACTCACTTTTTATCTCCTAGAAGGCACTTTAACTCACGTTTTATCTCCTAGTGGGCACTTTAACTCACTTTTTATCTCCTAGAGGGCACTTTAACTCACTTTTTATCTCCTAGAGGGCACTTTAACTCACTTTTTATCTCCTAGAGGGCACTTTAACTCACTTTTTATCTCCTAGAGGGCACTTTAACTCACTTTTTATCTCCTAGAAGGCACTTTAACTCACTTTTTATCTCCTAGTGGGCACTTTAACTCACTTTTTATCTCCTAGAGGGCACTTTAACTCACTTTTTATCTCCTAGAGGGCACTTTATCGTGTGTTTTAACTCCTAGAGGGCACTTTAACTCACTTTTTATCTCCTAGAAGGCACTTTAACTCACTTTTTATCTCCTAGAGGGCACTTTAACTCACTTTTTATCTCCTAGAGGGCACTTTAACTCACTTTTTATCACCTAGTGGGCACTTTAACTCACTTTTTATCTCCTAGAGGGCACTTTAACTCACTTTTTATCTCCTAGAGGGCACTTTATCGTGTGTTTTAACTCCTAGTGGGCACTTTAACTCACTTTTTATCTCCTAGAGGGCACTTTAACTCACTTTTTATCTCCTAGTGGGCACTTTAACTCACTTTTTATCTCCTAGAGGGCACTTTAACTCACTTTTTATCTCCTAGTGGGCACTTTAACTCACTTTTTATCTCCTAGAGGGCACTTTAACTCACTTTTTATCTCCTAGTGGGCACTTTAACTCACTTTTTATCTCCTAGAGGGCACTTTAACTCACTTTTTATCACCTAGTGGGCACTTTAACTCACTTTTTATCTCCTACAGGGCACTTTAACTCACTTTTTATCTCCTAGAGGGCACTTTAACTCACTTTTTATCTCCTAGTGGGCACTTTAACTCACTTTTTGAGGGTTTTCTCATGTGATTTCTGCATAAAACTCAGTGGTTTCCGTCTCCATCAGGTTTTTTTGTTGATTCAACAGATTAATAAGACGTTTCCTATGAATTAATGAACATCTAAACCTCCTCCTCCTCCGTAGATCCTGGTGACGTCCAACGACTCCCGTATCCGCCTGTACGACCTGAGGGATCTGTCTCTGTCCATGAAGTATAAAGGCTACGTGAACAGCAGCAGCCAGATCAAAGCCAGCTTCAGGTCAGAAACCACCACGGCTTCAAACTCCCACCACCCAGTAAATTCAAGTTAAAGCATCTTCTCTCCTCCTTCCAGCCACGACTACTCGTTCATCGTCAGCGGCTCGGAGGATAAATACGTTTACATCTGGAGCACCTACCACGACCTGAGTAAATTCACGTCTGTCCGACGAGACAGAAACGACTTCTGGGAAGGAATCAAAGGTGCTGGACTCATTAAATTAATTAAATCTGCTGGACTCATTAAATTCATTAAAGCTGCTGAATTCATTAAATTCATTAAAGATGCTGGACTCATTAAATTCATTAAATCTGCTGGACTCATTAAATTCATTAAAGATGCTGAATTCATTAAATTCATTAAAGATGCTGAATTCATTAAATTAATTAAATCTGCTGAATTCATTAAATTAATTAAAGATGCTGAACTCATTAAATTCATTAAATCTGCTGAATTCATTAAATTCATTAAAGATGCTGAATTCATTAAATTCATTAAAGATGCTGAATTCATTAAATTCATTAAAGCTGCTGTTTTAAATTAAATGTTTTATTTTGCAGCCTGAGATTTAATTAAATTATATTAAATGTTTTATTTTACAGCCTGAGATTTGATTAAATTAAATGTTTTATTTTACAGCCTGAGATTTAATTAAATTATATTAAATGTTTTATTTTGCAGCCTGAGATTTAATTAAATTAAATGAAATATTTTTCTTGCAGCCTGAGATTAAATTAAATTAAATGTTTTTCTTGCAGCCTGAGATTAAATTAAATGAAATATTTTTCTTGCAGCCTGAGATTAAATTAAATGAAATATTTTTCTTGCAGCCTGAGATTAAATTAAATTAAATATTTTTCTTGCAGCCTGAGATTAAATTAAATTAAATATTTTTCTTGCAGCCTGAGATTAAATTAAATTAAATTAAATATTTTTCTTGCAGCCTGAGATTAAATTAAATTAAATGTTTTTCTTGCAGCCTGAGATTAAATTAAATTAAATTAAATATTTTTCTTGCAGCCTGAGATTAAATGAAATTAAATATTTTTCTTGCAGCCTGAGATTTAATTAAATTAAATTAAATGTTTTATTTTGCAGCCTGAGATTTAATTAAATTAAATTAAATGTTTTATTTTGCAGCCTGAGATTAAATTAAATTAAATGAAATATTTTTCTTGCAGCCTGAGATTAAATTAAATGAAATATTTTTCTTGCAGCCTGAGATTAAATTAAATTAAATGAAATATTTTTCTTGCAGCCTGATTTTAAATTAAATGAAATATTTTTCTTGCAGCCTGATTTTAAATTAAATTAAATATTTTTCTTGCAGCCTGAGATTTAATTAAATTAAATGAAATATTTTTCTTGCAGCCTGAGATTAAATTAAATTAAATATTTTTCTTGCAGCCTGAGATTAAATTAAATTAAATTAAATATTTTTCTTGCAGCCTGAGATTAAATTAAATTAAATTAAATATTTTTCTTGCAGCCTGAGATTAAATGAAATTAAATATTTTTCTTGCAGCCTGAGATTAAATTAAATTAAATGAAATATTTTTCTTGCAGCCTGAAATTAAATTAAATTAAATATTTTTCTTGCAGCCTGAGATTAAATTAAATTAAATTAAATATTTTTCTTGCAGCCTGAGATTAAATGAAATTAAATATTTTTCTTGCAGCCTGAGATTAAATTAAATTAAATATTTTTCTTGCAGCCTGAGATTTAATTAAATATTTTTCTTGCAGCCTGAGATTAAATTAAATTAAATGAAATATTTTTCTTGCAGCCTGAAATTAAATGAAATTAAATATTTTTCTTGCAGCCTGAGATTAAATTAAATATTTTTCTTGCAGCCTGAGATTAAATTAAATTAAATTAAATATTTTTCTTGCAGCCTGAGATTAAATGAAATTAAATATTTTTCTTGCAGCCTGAGATTAAATTAAATTAAATGAAATATTTTTCTTGCAGCCTGAGATTAAATTAAATTAAATATTTTTCTTGCAGCCTGAGATTAAATTAAATTAAATTAAATATTTTTCTTGCAGCCTGAGATTAAATTAAATTAAATTAAATATTTTTCTTGCAGCACACAACGCCGTCGTGACTTCAGCGGTTTTCGCTCCACATCCAGGTTTGATCGTTCCTCAGGAAACTGGAGCTGAGAAACCAGAAGCCGAGTGTAAAAGTCTGGACTCCAACGACTCGGAAACGATTCCCTCAGGTAAAAAAATACGGATTTAATCAGATGTTGATGTATCTGTTGTATTAATTCAGACAAATCTCTGATTATATGACAAATTACACCCATTTAAACCCTCTAGAAACATTATCCCTTAATATTTTATTCATAAATCCCTTTAATTCACTTCAGTCATGTCTATAATTACAAAATATTCAGTCAATTTAATATTTTTTACCCTTTAAATGTCAGTAGTATGGATTCCATGGTGGAAAAAATAAGATATTTTCATGCAAAATTGATTTATTGGTGGATTTTTAGTATTTTTTAGTATCAAAAATGCCCATTTAAAATGCTCCAAATATAATATATTTGACATTTTATCCACTTTTTTCCCATAAATCCTTTAATCTATTTCAGGCACGTCGATAACTACCAAATATTTGATTAATTTCATATTTATAACCTTCAAATTAATATATTTATAATATACTGAATGTAAAATGGATTATTACAGTTATTATATATATCAGTTATTAATAAAACTAAATTACACTCATCTGATTATTAGTAAAAATTATTTTTAAGATGCAAAAAAATAAATAAATAAAAATAAAAAATCAATGATTCTTTGACATATTAAACGCTGTAATAACATTAATTAAATAAATTAATTATCTCATTCTTTAGGTGATTATTTCTAATCAAAAATCACCATTGGATCATAAATACTGGCATTTTTCATGTTAAAATATGAAATAAAAATATAATTTAATATAAAATCAATTAAATATTCAGTAGTTATGAACTGAAGTAGATTTAAGGATTTCTGAAAAAATATGAATATAAAATATTTCTACAGCGTTTAAAACCAGCCAATAAATAAAAGTTACAGTCAGAATATTAAAAATAAACATGGGATCACAAATACTGGTGTTTAAAGGGTTAAAAATATGGAATTAATGAATAAATTGGTCGTTTAGAACAAGTGGATTAAAGGATTTATGGAAATAAATGTAATATATTCTATTTCTAGAGCATTTAAAATGATTCCTAGAATAAATATAATAGATATATATACAGAAACGGGCATGGAATCACAGATACTGGTGTTTAAAGGGTTAAACATATGAAATAAATTAAATATATGGTCGTTTAGATCAAGTGGATTAAAGGATTTATGACAAAAATAAACATCCTATTTTTACCAGATGTGATTTATCGCCCCCTGGTGGTGATGTTGGGTCACTACACTGTAAAAAATACTCAATTCACTTTTAAAAGAAAATCTCCAAATAATCTGATGTTTAGAAGCAGAGGAAGAGTCAGATTAATAAAAAATCAATACTAGAATCTGCAGAAACGTGTCATTTATATAAATTCTCTATAAATATGTATAAACTGAGGTTTTTGTGTTGCAGGTGCCCTGAAGACGGATCACACCGAGGTTCTTCTCTCGGCTGATTTCACCGGAGCCATCAAGGTTTTCATCAACGTGAAAAAGTACTGAAAACGGAGGACGAGCGTCGGGTTGGATGGAAAAGAGGCGGAGCTTTGTCTTCACCCCAAAATAAAAGAAATGAATAAATGGACGACGAGGGAACTGGTAGGAAAAGTAAACACAGACTGTAAAAAGCGACGGGGTGTGATTCCCTGTCATATTTCTATTTTTTATCTTTTAATACCAAACAACTGTGAAACGTTTGGCATCAGAAGTTTCCTGTAAATTCACAGCAGCGTAGTGGAGACTCCTAGTTCGACTTTATAATAATAAATAATCATATCTGCACCTTAACTGGTTCATTTCTCTTCCCACATTTCAGCTTTTTATTGTGCTGTAAAACGTTCGTCTGGGAAACTGAAAGTGATCCTGAAACGTCTTTTACACTGAAAAAAATGAAGCTTAACAAGTGGAAATGTCTTGATTTTGATGGAAAAAGTCCAAGATTTAGTCGAATTCTCCTTTAATTAGAATTTAGATTATTTCAAGTTGTATTTTCTTGATTTTAGTCAATTTAAAAAATGTCAGATGTTTATTCTAAAGAAAGAACAAATTCATCCAAATCAGGAAAAAAATTTAATTAAATATTATAAAAAATAATAAATTATTGATGTAATTCAACTTTTCTCCTGATTTGGTTTAATTTAGTTTTATTCTAAGGAAAAAAAGATTAAATTTGCTAAAAATCATTAAAAAAAGCTGTAATAATTCATCTTATTTAATTTTTCTCCTGATTTTTTCTTAGTTTTTTTCTTAAAATAAAATTAAAGAATAAAATCATAAAAAGATAATTTAGTTTTTCTTTAGGAAAAACAAGATCATAATTTTCTTAAAAGAAAAAAAAACTTGAAATAAGATAATTATTTGTGAAATTCCTGATTTGAGTTAATTTATTAATTAAGACATTTATTTCTTTAAAAAATAAAATAAAATGGACTAAAAAAAATCAAAAATTCAACTTTTCATTTTTTTTTCTCCTGATTTGCGTTAATTTAGTTTTACCCTAAAAAACAAGACTAATATTTACTTTCAGAAAAAAGATTAAATTGGCTAAAAATGAAAAATAAATCATGAAAAAACCTAGAAATAATATTTGGAATTCCTGATTTGGGTTAATTTGACTTAAAAAAAGATAAATAAATCATAAAAATAAGAATTCAGTTTTAATTTAGTAAAACAAAAGAAAAAATTAAATTAAAAAAAAATTAAATGGACTAAAAAATTATTTAAAAAAGATAAATTCAACTTTTCCATTTTTTTTCTTATTTATTTACTCTAAAAAAACAAGACTAATATTTACTTTCAGAAAAAAAGATTAAATTGGCTAAAAAAAAATTTAGAAAATCACAAAAAAGGCTGTAATAATAATTAATAATTCATCTTAATTTTTTTCTACTTCAGGAAAAACAAGAATAAACTTGAAATAAGATGAATTATTTATCAGTGAAATTCCTGATTTGAGTTAATTTAGAAAATAAATTGACTAAAATCAAGAAGGAAAAATCATGAAATAATCTCTAATAATTGTTCTTATTTAAATATAAAATAAAACCAACATTTTCTTTTAAACAAATAGAAATAATCTCATTTATCTCCAGTGGAATAAGAGAATTCTACTCAGTATTTAAGACGTTTTCACCTGTTAATTCTCATTTTTGGATGATTTGTGCCTATAAAACCTGGATGTTTCAGCATAAACGGTTATTAATGATCAGGGCTGGGTATCTACTACTTCTTCTTCTACTCTTTCTTCTTCTTTATTATTTTTTACGTTTCTTCGATCAATAAAAGCACATTTCACTAGAATTATTATTAAAAGACTGTAAATTAACTGTAACGTTGCAGAATTAAATGCTTTTTGTAAAACGGAACCAAACGATGCTCTTATTAAATTCCTCAATAAAAAAATCCACATCAACGTTTGTCGATAACTTTTTTTTTTATCAATAATTAATCGATTAAAGCCATTGATACCTGGCCCTATCGACCCTCCAAACCAAAAACCCCTCATTTATCACCAACAGTGATTTATTTAGTGTTTTTCAGCAGCGACATCTGTTTATAATCTTAAAAACAAACATTAAAACAAAAATATATATAATAATAATGATAATTACAGTGTTCCTCGTTACAAAAAGAGTCGGGACCAAGGAAACAACAAAAAAAAAAAAGCACTGGAGGACGAGGAGGAGGAGTTTTGTTTTCGTGTCACGTGACCCGGACGCTGCTCCGTGATTGGCCGACAGCCGCCCGGGTTGTGATGTCACAGAGTTCAGTGTTTGCTCTTCTTCGTTTTCTTGTGGGATCGATGCGGCGAGCGGGATCGGGATTTACGAGGCTTCCGGTCCGGAGACGGAGATCTGGACCGTTTGGACCATTTTGGAGATTTCGTCCTGTTTTTTTTGGGGGAATAAAAAATAAACGGATTTGACTTTAAGGAATTAAACTAAATACAAATCGTGTGAATCCAGGTGTGAAGAACTTGCTTTAAAGGTGAAATGCTCCTGGATTCGTCGGAGCTTCGTCTTCGATCTTTCTCCTTCGACCTTTGATCTTTAGACTTCGACGTCGACAGTCGAGAGTTTTTCTCTTCGTCTTTTTCGAACTCCTGAAAGTAGAAAATCAAACATTCCACTGGACTGAGATTTAAAAATAAATGTCTTTTCTCCTTAAATGTTCATTAACCTGATGTTTGTGGCCACGTTTTGTTTCATGGGTTTATTTCAGATTCATTTTCTTTAAATATGTCGATAATTTGCTGTAAAATCCACCATTTAAACCCATTAAATCATGTAATTTACATCAAATCTGCTTCGTTCTCAACTCAACACTTTAATTTATAGGTTTTATTTTAAAGGTTTTACATAAACAGGTTTATTCAAGTATTTTTAAGATTTTTTTTTTAATTTTATTTATTTGTTTAAGACATTTATATAAAACTTAAAGCTTCCTAACAGGAAAGAAATGTTTTTATTTATTAATTTAATACTAAATTAATATAGAGAATAATAAAAAAAGCCTGTTAATTAATTTTTAGTGAATATTTTTCACTAAAACATCAGTGAAATCAGATATTTTCAAGTCTTTTAAATGTTTTATTTCTAAATTCCATAAATTCATTGTTTTTAAGACACAAATTAAACTATGAATGTGGATAAAAGTCAATATTTTGCACTAAAATTACAGGAATTTGATCCACAGGACAAAAATTACGCTGTAAAACTAATAAAAACATTAAAATCTATAAGTGTTGAGTTCAGATTTTACCTAAAATACATGATTTAATGCTGTTATGTTTAATTTTCAGGTTGTTTTTCCAACATTGTGCAAATAAAGCAGCAAAAAGGGTTAAAATCCTAAAAAGGATTAATGCAGATTTTATATAAAATGTGCAAAAAAAATACAGAAAATTTTAGATTTTGCATTAATTTGCTTCTCACTAATGAAAAACTTTAAAGAAATATATAAATTACATGATTTAATACTTTACTTTTGTTTAATTTGAGGCTGTTTTTTCAAAATAAAGCAGCATAAAGGGTTAAAATCCTAAAAAGGATTAATGCAGATTTTATATTTATGATGTAAATTCAGTAAAAACCAAAAATCTTTGGTTTTACATGAATTTGCTCCTGAAGCCAAAAAAATTAACCAGTGAAACTAATGGAAAACATTAAAAACCAACACATTTCACCTAAATTACATCATTTAATGAGCTGATTTCTTTCTTTATGTTACCAAAACTATTTTCTGTCAAACGTTTAATTTATTTCAACCACTACATTTATAGTTTTTATCATTTCTACCAAATTCATGTTTAAAATGTAAAATAAAAGACAAACTGTTGGTTTTTACTTGTTGTCAGAGTCTAATTTTATGAACTAATCAGCACTTTTGTAAATGTTTCCCCCGTTTGTGATTAAATTGAAATATTTCTCCTACTCTTTTTGTTTCACGGCTGGTTTTTTAACAGAAATAACAGAAATAAACTCACCTTCTGCAGCAGCTTGTTTCTATAAAGAGAAACTTGTTGCTGCAAACTCAGCCCTGATTTCATCGGACGTTTCCCACATTCCAGCTCGTCCTGGATCTTCATCACTTTCACCTGAACACAACAAAAACACCAGAGTTCTGAGGATTCACCTTTAAAACGACTGGATTCTAACAAATATGAATTAAGATACGTCGATATGCAGACGATGAACTGGTTTATTCAACAGATTCTTTATAATTTACACTGTAAAATGTTAATCGCTGGTTCAACACTGTAAAAAATGACAGATCAGGTGAAAATATCTTAAACAATTAGTCAAATATTGAGTAGAATGATCAGAATTTGCTTATTTTAAGTTATAATAAAAATGAGAAATTACAATAAATTAGATAAAAAGGAAACATTATGATTGTGTTACAATCATAATGATTAATTCAATTATTGAATTAATCTAAATCAAAAATAAAAAAAGATTAAAAAAAGAAAAATTTGAGTTTTTTCATGTTTTTCTTTTTACATTTTTTTTGTATTTTTAGCCAATTTAATATTTTTTCTGAAAGTAAATATTAGTCTTGTTTTCTTAGAGTAAAACTAAATTAATTAAATAATTATTTGAATTAAATCTTATTTTTTATGATTTATTTTCTTGATTTTAGACGATTTATTTTTTATAATCAGGAATTATTATATTTAATTTGACTTTTTCCTGATTTGGGTGAATTTGTTCCATCTTTAGAATAAAAGACGTGATTTTTTTGTGATTTTGTTCAATTTATTCTCATTAGGATAAATTTTAATCTCATTTTCTCACGTTTATCTCATACGTTTATTTTTGAATCATAATGAAATATGAAACTAGATTAAATCGACTAAAAACAACTTGAAATGGAAAAAATATTTTTTTTAAATAAATAAATAACAGGAATCTTAATATGAAAATATATATTTTTGGTACAATTAATAAAGTAATAAGATAAAATTATTTTATCTAATATTTATTTATTTTATCTACCAAAATAGTCATTAATAGTAGCCCTAATTGATTAATTTAACCCTAATTGATTAATTGTAGCTCTAATTGATTAATTGTAGCTCTAATTGATTAATTAATTAGTAGTTTGGTTCCTATTATGGTGTAAAATGAGGATTCAACCTCATTTTCTCCTTAAAATGGACTGTGATCCATTGATGGATGATCAGAACAGTTATTGATTATTGGTTATTGATCAATCACTGATTTACCTCCAGCTCTCGGAGCCGTTTCCTTTTACTCTCAGACATCTGGAACGTTTTCAGAGATTTCTGGAAGTCGACGCTGTCGAATCTGTTGGAGTCGACGCTGCTGCTGGAGCTGTCGGAGTCCACGTCCACGTCCTGAGAGTTAACGCTGGAGGAGGAGGAGGAGGAGGAGGAGGAGGGGGGGAGGAGGAGGAGGAGGGGGAGGAGGAGGAGGAGGAGGAGATGAAGGAGGAGGAGGAGGAGGAGGAGGGGGGGGGGAGGAGGAGCAGGAGGAGGGGGAGCAGGAGCAGGAGGAGGAGGAGGAGGGGGAGCAGGAGGAGGAGATGATGGAGGAGGAACAGGAGGAGGAGGAGGGGGAGGAGGAGGAGGAGGAGATGATGAAGGAGGAGGAGAGGGAGGAGGAGGAGCAGGAGGAGGAGGAGGAGGGGGAGGAGGAGGAGCAGGAGGAGGAGGAGGGGGAGGAGATGATGAAGGAGGAGGAGAGGGAGGAGGAGGAGGGGGAGGAGGAGATGATGAAGGAGGAGGAGGGGGGGGGGGGAGGAGGAGGAGGAGGAGGAGGAGGAGGAGGAGGAGAAGAAGAGGAGGAGGAGATGATGAAGGAGGAGGAGGAGAAGAAGAGGAGGAGGAGGAGATGATGAAGGAGGAGTAGAAAGTGACTCCTCACCAACATTTTTTTCCAGTTTTTACCTCAAAGTGACGTCGTCTTCATTCTCCGGCTCCACGACAACGTCCCACTTAGACTCTGAGTTCACTGAAGGAGACAAACATCTCATTGTTATTATATAGTAATTAACTGTAGAATTATAGTAATTATTATAGTAATTAACTGTAGAATTATAGTAATTAACTGTAGAATGATAGTAATTAACTGTAGAATTATAGTAATTAACTGTAGAATTATAGTAATTAACTGTAGAATTATAGTAATTAACTGTAGAATGATAGTAATTATTATAGTAATTAACTGTAGAATTATAGTAATTAACTGTAGAATGATAGTAATTAACTGTAGAATTATAGTAATTAACTGTAGAATTATAGTAATTAACTGTAGAATGATAGTAATTAACTGTAGAATTATAGTAATTAACTGTAGAATTATAGTAATTAACTGTAGAATGATAGTAATTAACTGTAGAATTATAGTAATTAACTGTAGAATGATAGTAATTAACTGTAGAATTATAGTAATTAACTGTAGAATTATAGTAATTAACTGTAGAATTATAGTAATTAACTGTAGAATTATAGTAATTATTATAGTAATTAACTGTAGAATGATAGTAATTAACTGTAGAATGATAGTAATTAACTGTAGAATTATAGTAATTAACTGTAGAATGATAGTAATTAACTGTAGAATGATAGTAATTAACTGTAGAATGATAGTAATTAACTGTAGAATGATAGTAATTAACTGTAGAATTATAGTAATTAACTGTAGAATGATAGTAATTAACTGTAGAATTATAGTAATTAACTGTAGAATGATAGTAATTAACTGTAGAATTATAGTAATTAACTGTAGAATGATAGTAATTAACTGTAGAATTATAGTAATTAACTGTAGAATTATAGTAATTAACTGTAGAATTATAGTAATTAACTGTAAAATTATAGTAATTAACTGTAGAATGATAGTAATTATTATAGTAATTAACTGTAGAATTATAGTAATTAACTGTAGAATGATAGTAATTAACTGTAGAATGATAGTAATTATTATAGTAATTAACTGTAGAATGATAGTAATTAACTGTAGAATGATAGTAATTAACTGTAGAATGATAGTAATTAACTGTAGAATTATAGTAATTAACTGTAGAATGATAGTAATTAACTGTAGAATTATAGTAATTAACTGTAGAATGATAGTAATTAACTGTAGAATGATAGTAATTAACTGTAGAATTATAGTAATTAACTGTAGAATTATAGTAATTAACTGTAGAATGATAGTAATTAACTGTAGAATGATAGTAATTAACTGTAGAATTATAGTAATTAACTGTAGAATGATAGTAATTAACTGTAGAATTATAGTAATTAACTATTAGAATATTATAATTAATATGTTAACTATTAGAATATAATTAATATGTTAACTATTAGAATATTATAATTAATATGTTAACTATTAGAATATTATAATTAATATATTAACTATTAGAATATTATAATTAATACGTTAACTATTAGAATATTATAATTAATATGTTTATGTATGTAATAATATGTAATTAATATGTGTTAATTACACATTCATCTGTTCATTTCATCTAAAACTAGTGAAAAATAATCGATTTTACTAAAATATTTACATTTGAGAAGCTGAAATATTATATTAATACAGAGAATTTGAACGTTTTATTCTTGAAATGAGTCACAACAATCTATTATTAAGGAGTTGACTGATTGATTAGTGAAAATAATCGATCAATGATCAAACTCATTGATTAATCACCTTGAGAAAACGTAGCAGATTCACTGGTTTTCTCCCATTTAGACAAAGGCACAGACACAGAAACGCTGTCGTCCACTGGAGGAAAAACAACAACATTATTAGTATTAGTATTAGTATCATTAGTATTAGTAGTATTAGTATTAGTATTAGTATTAGTATTAGTATTATTAGTATTAGTATTATTAGTATTAGTATTATTAGTATTAGTATTATTAGTATTAGTATTATTAGTATTAGTATTATTAGTATTAGTATTATTAGTAGTAGTAGTAGTAGTAGTATTAGTATTATTAGTATTAGTATTATTAGTATTAGTATTAGTATTATTAGTATTAGTATTATTAGTATTAGTATTATTAGTAGTAGTAGTAGTAGTAGTATTAGTATTATTAGTATTATTAGTATTATTAGTATTATTATACATGTAAACAACAAACTACTGTTTTCACCTCAAATTACAGCTTGTTTAAAATGTGATTTATAAATAAAAACTATTGAACAGATAAAATGAATGAAAATTCAAACCCATTTATTATATATAATTAAATAAATTAACCAAATAACTATCAATAATAATAATAATAATCATCCACTAGATATAAATAAGATTAAAAATATTTTTCTTCTTGAAAACGACTCAAATCAATTATGAAAATAGTTAAAAATTAATCAATTAAGTTTTTTCTATTTGAATAAACCTATAAAATATTGAGTTAATTTAGACATATTCTAATAAAGTAATAAATTAATGACTAATAATGAACAGCATCACTATATATATATATATATATATATAGTAATAAAATATATTTAATATTAATTATTTTTTAAATATTGATTAATAAAATATATTTTATTTTATTTATTATTTAAATTATTTATTTATTCAATTTGTATTTAAATAAAGTAAAAAAAATATTTAAGTGTTCATTTAAAATTTATTTAAATAAAAATAGAATAAATGAATATATATATATATAGTTAATTTATTTTATTTTTATTTAAATAAATTCTGCAAAATAAAATTAAAAAATGTAATTAAAATATTTATTTATTTTGTAAAATTATAAATAAAATAAATAAAAATACAATAAATTAATAAAATATATATGAATATAATATAATTTTCTTCTTAAAATTGGCTCAAATCCATTAATTATCAAAATAATTGATTAATGTGATAGATGGAAATTAATCAACTAATCATTTTAAATTATTATTTATAATCATTAGAATTATTGATGAAATAAATTTGGTCCAATTTAATTATATTCACTAATTTAAGGATCATTTTATTATTATTTTATTTCTCTTGTCATTAAAGCTGCTGCCTCGTTATTTATAGTTAATCTGAGTTAATCAAACAATGTTTTAGATTAGAAACAATGATTCATCTGTTTATCAGTTATCAGCTGATGGATAAGTCTGATTATTGATTACTGATAAGTCTCTGATCATTGATTACTGATAAGTCTCTGATCATTGATTACTGATACGTCTGATTATTGATCACTGATCACGTCTCCAGACTCACGTGGCGTCCCGTCGATGTCGTCCATGTTGGTTCCCAGAGGAACTCCGTCGATGTCGTCCACCGGGACTCCGTCCAGCGGGTCCCAGCCCAGCGGACACCCGTCCAGGTCGTCCCCGGCTCCTCTGTCCAGAGGTAACCCGTCAATCAGAGACGGGTCCATCGGAGCCCCGTCCAGGTCAGAGGTCACTTCCTGTGGAAGGAGGACGTGATGCGGTAAAAAACCTCAACTTGACTGAGCCTGAAATTAAATTCTAGCAAAGCTGAAAATTGATGAATATTGTCAGCTGCATTTCAAAATAAAAGCCCTAAAAAGCTCCAAGGGCCACTTCTTGTTACTTTTCATATTAGCGGTCGTCACTAATGCATCAAAATGAGTCGATTTATCCCAGAAATTAGAATTAAAACATGTTTTTATCAGATTTGACGGTTCAGTCACAGACTTTCACAATAAATGTGAGGTTTTTCTCTCAGAAATCTGTGAATAAATCGACGTTAAGCCGTAGAAACGGTGATAATCTCACCTCAGCCGCCTCCGTCACGTCTTCTCCTGCTTTGGCGAAGCCCAGGAAGATGTTCTGGTGGTGGATGAGATACGGTTCCGGGTAAATGGCCCAGTCCTCCCACGCCCGGAAACAACTCATCACCTTTTGCTGACGAGATAAAAACATATATAATAAATCGCTGCTGTGCTTCTATTAACGTGTTATTAACGTGTTATTAACGTGTTCTTACCTTAAACTGCTCGGCCTGCAGCCGCGCCTGGATGTTCTTGTGCGCCGCGTTGAGATCTCCAAATATCTGCGTTAACTTGGCTTCAAAACTGAAGAAACACAGAAAAACGTCAAGATTCCAGACAAATAACGAGACGGAACGTGTTGATTTAAACGGAGCCTCTTACTATTTACGGTAATACGATGCTCCGGCTACTTTGGCACAGGAGTTGTGCAGGATGTCGGACACCAGGTACAACCTGGCGATCTGGAGACGACGACACAGTCAAATCAGCTGTTTGACATGTTTTATATATATTTTAATGGAATAAACACTCGCCTTCTTCTGCAGAGGCGTCTGAAGCAGAGAAAAGGAGTCGGTGATGTGAGCTACGACTTCCTCTGCCGCGTCCGCTCGCTCCAAACAGAACAACATGGCCGCCGCGATGTCGTCTCTGCTGGGGGTCAAGTCGTTGAGCAGCGTCTCCAGACGCTGGCGATGCCTTTAAATACGACATTAACTCTTTATATTCACTTAGAAACAGCGACGTTAAACAATAACAATCTAGAATAATCTAGATGTGAATAATTCTTTGGTTTTCAACGAATCAAACCTTGAAATTCATGGAAAATTGACCTTTAATGTAAATTTAAAATCTGCTGCATGAGATTAAAAAGCAGCTCAGTTTGTTTCTCTTTGCTTTGATGTGAAAATGATAATTATATTAAATATACTTAATATTTAAATGTAGGAAAGAGATAAGAACTTAAATTAGTAAAGAGAAATTAGAGAATTAACAGAAATAAATTTATTCTTTTGGCAGATATTTGTTCTTGTTTGTTTTTTTAAATTTTGTTTAATTTAAATAAACAATTAAAACAGTTTGTCTTAATGTTTTTTGTTAGTTTTTATCTTGTTTTTTATCTAAGAATTTAGATTTTTTTTCTCTTATTTTTGAATAATAATGAAAAATAAAACAAGATAAATTGTTAAATGTTAAATTGTTAAAGAACTAACTGAAATTATTTTATTAATCAACAGTTAGTCTAAAATGCAGTAAGTTAAGAGTCTCTGGCGGCTGCTGCTAAATGCTCTGATGCTGTTATAGAGTTAATCTTCTAATTCTGAGATAAACCAAAGAACTAAGTGATAAATTATTTTATTTAATATTATTATTTTATTATTATTACATTTATTATTTTATAATTATTAAATGTATTATTTATTATTATTCTATTATTATATTATTAAATTTATTATTATTATTTATCAACAGTTAGTCTAAAATACAGTAATTTAAGAGTCTCTGGCGGCTGCTGCTGAATGCTCTGATGCTGTTATAGAGTTAATCTGCTAATTCTGAGATAAATAAAAGTTTCAGTCAGATATTTATTTATTTATCAACATGTAGAGACACTGAGAAGCTCCACACTTGTTGCATCACGTTTCATCTCTTATTCTTGTCTTTTTATCTAATAATTTAGATTTTTTCTCTTATTTTTGAATAATAATGAAAAATAAAACAAGACTAAATTAACTAAAATCAAGAAACATATTTTTAATTTTATTAACTTGGAGTTAATCTGTTAATTAGAGATAAACCAAAGAACTAACCTATAAATTATTTTATTAACAGTTAGTTGCAGCTCTAAAATGTAAGTTAAGAGTCTCCGGCGGCTGCTGCTAAATGCTCTGATGCTGTTATAGAGTTAATCTGCTAATTCTGAGACAAATAACCAGTTTCAGCTATATATTTATCAACCTGTAGAGACACTGAGAAGCTCCACACTAATAACAACAGGTGTAATTTAACTATTTTCAGCTGTAAATAACATGAATATCCAGGTTAAAACACCACTTACTCTGCTCGGAGCTGCCCTTTCTTCACCTCCTCCTCGGCCGACGCCTCCTCCTCCCCCTCCCCCCTCTCATCTCCTCCCTGGTAGTTGTTGAGGATCGGAGGTCTCCAGATGGATCCACCACGGAACATTCGGAAGTCCGTGGTCCTCCACTCCGTCAGGGATTCTCCCTGAGTTGGAATGAAGTATCATTAATAATGACATTTTCCTGGAGTAAAACAAAGTATGAGGATTAAATTAAAACCATCAATAAACAGTAAAAACTCACCTGGAGGATAGAAAATAACTTCCAGCGATAGTACACGTGATCTTGACTTTTATTGTGAAAAAGGAACCTGAAACAACAGAGAAAAGCAAATTAATATAATAAGTTAGCGCTGCAATAATCAATTCATTGATTAAGTCATTTTTTATGAATAAAACATCCAAATTCTCTGGTTCCAGCTTCTCTTCTCTGATTATTTCCTGGTTTCTTTAGTCTCTATAATAATAAACTGATGATCTTTGGGTTGTGGACAAAAAAAAAAAGACATTTTAGGTTGAATCTACACCGAAAAACATTACATTTTAACATGAAAATATCTTATATGACTAATGTAATTTGATGCATGTGATCAAATTTAATCAAAATCCAGACACATCATCATCTTTTATGATGATTTTTCATCAAACAGCTGATTTATTCACCTCCAGCAGTGACAGAGCAGCATGATCCTTTATTTAACAATGTCAAATTAAATGTGGGGTTCCTCAGGGTTCCGTTCTAGATCCTCATTAGTTTATTATTATATAGAATAAAGAAACCAGGAAATAATCAGAGAAGAGAAGCTGGAACCAGAGAATTTAGACATTTACTACTTTAAAAAATGACTCAAATCTGTTAATTGATTATCAATAGTTGCAGATTAATGTAATTAATTGATCAGTTGTTGCATGTCTAACAAATCTCACCAGTGTTTTCACGTTTTAATATAATAATTCATTTAAATATTTCAGATCCGGACACTTTTCACTTTATTTACGTCCTTTTCTCCGTATTCTTCAGTGAATTTGGACATTTTCTTCTTTCTGATTAATCCACTAATTGATTAATCGACTAATCATTAATCAGTATTCACCATTATAACTGTTCCCACCTGTAATCCGGGTTGTTTTTCTCCTTGTTCATTATTATGGCTTCAAACACGGGTCCTTCACGCACCACAAACTCAATCATTCTGTGAATGAGGAACAATAAATTCCTGCAGGAGGAGACAGAATAAATCAGGTTTTACAGCATCGTTCTCCGAGTCCCAGCGTTGGATTTATATAAATATTAAATATAAATATTACTCCACTTTACTCGGAACCAGTGAACCCAGCAAACTGCAGAATCACCGTCTGCTGGACTTTAATACGTTAGAATAAAACTGCACCTTCAGCATTATTCATTTAAATAATAAATAAAATATAAAAGGTGTAAAAGGAAAAAGCTGCACAGCTGCTTTTCTCATTCATTCCTCAGGTAGAATCATAGATAAAATACTTTAAACTGTGTTGAATAGAAGTAGAAAAGTCATTTAAAGGGAAATAACGTCATTATGTGACTTATTATAATGTTATCTTCATCTAATATCTTGAGTTTTTAGCTAATTTGGGTTTTTTATCTCATATTTTTGTGTTTTTATCTAATAATTTAGAATTATTCTTATTTTTTTAATAATAATGAAAATTAAAAACATTCACATTCATTCCTCAGGTAGAAGAAAAGATGAAGTTTAAAATATTTCTGCAGAAGATTTTTACTTAAAAGTTTCAAAACTACTTAAATTATAAAAGTTGGAATAAATAAAAAATAATAAAATACTAAATATGATTAATCACTTATCAGAATAATCAGTTAAATAATAAATAATTAATAAATATGAAGTATTTGAACAAACTACTGGGAGAAAATATAAGTAAATTTTATATATATATATATATATATGGTAAATTAGAGACAATAGGAGGATTTAAAGGGACAGTACGCTATTTAAAAATTCAATTTTCCTTAAAATCATTGATTTCATTTATAAAATTTAAAAATAATTCAGCTGAAAACTTTAATAAAATGATGTTTATACTTCAGATTCATGAGAGGAACAAGATAAATGGAAATAAATATAAATAAAAATGTTAAAAAAAAATAGTGAACTGTCCCTTTAAATTTCTAATTTAAGTCAAAAACTGGTTCTTTGATGCATCTGCAGCTTTTATGACGCCTGATATTAATTTATCTCCTTAAATACTAATGTTTTCAGAAGATATATTATTTTATTATAGTTTAATAATAATAATTATTATAATATTTATTATAATAAGGTGAGTGAGTACCTTTCTGTGGGAATCACCACTTTCACTACGGCTTCAGACAGAGTCTAAAATAAACATAAAAATAAAGAATTAGTTATTTAAATCAGATAAAACACAGCAGCAAACATACAGAATAAAACATGATGATATTCAGAGTGAAATAAATTAATTACTGAACATTCACTTTAAATAATAAACTGTTCTGTGGTTTTAATTCGTGTGTTTTCTGATTTAATTCTGAGAAATAAATCAACATATTCAAAATAAAATCAAAGATGTGAATCTGAAAAGCTGAGAAAATGATTTTAATTAAACAAACAGCCATTGAATGGTTTTTATATTATTTATTATTAGATTTTTACACTTTTATCTAATTTTTTAAGGTTTTATCTCATATTTTGTCTTTTTATATAATAATTTTGAGTTGAATAATAATAATTAAAAATAAGCAAAGTACAAACAGTGATCAACAATTTATAAACCAAACAATCAATTAAATGTTTTAATAATTGATGAATTAATTTAGAGTTAGGTTTAGATTTATGGTTTAATGTTAGAGTCAGGTTTAATGTCAGGTTTAGGTTTAATATCAGAGGTAGGGTTAGGTTTAATCTTAGGTTTAATGTCAGATTCAGTTTTATTTTTAATATCAGACTTAGGTTTAGGTTTAATGTCAGAGTCAGGTTTAATGTCAGGTTTAGGTCTAATATCAGAGTTAGGTTTAATGTCAGATTCAGGTTTAATATCAGAGTCAGGTTTAATGTCAGAGTTAGGGTTAGGATTAATGTTAGTTAGGTTTAATGTCAGATTCAGGTTTAGGTTTAATGTCAGGTTTAGGTTTAATATCAGAGGTAGGGTTAGGTTTAATCTTAGGTTTAATGTCAGATTCAGTTTTATTTTTAATATCAGACTTAGGTTTAGGTTTAATGTCAGAGTCAGGTTTAATGTCAGGTTTAGGTCTAATATCAGAGTTAGGTTTAATGTCAGATTCAGGTTTAATATCAGAGTCAGGTTTAATGTCAGAGTTAGGGTTAGGATTAATGTTAGTTAGGTTTAATGTCAGATTCAGGTTTAGGTTTAATGTCAGGTTTAGGTTTAATGTCAGAGTCAGGTTTAATGTCAGAGTCAGGTTTAATGTCAGAGTCAGGTTTAATGTCAGAGTTAGGGTTAGGATTAATGTTAGTTAGGTTTAATGTCAGATTCAGGTTTAGGTTTAATGTCAGGTTTAGGTTTAATGTCAGAGTCAGGTTTAATGTCAGAGTCAGGTTTAATGTCAGAGTCAGGTTTAGGTTTAATGTCAGAGTCAGGTTTAATGTCAGGTTTAGGTTTAAAGTCAGAGTCAGGTTTAATGTCAGGTTTAGGTTTAGGTTTAATGTCAGAGTCAGGTTTAGTGTCAGGTTTAGGTTTAATGTCAGACTTAGGTTTAAGTTTAATGTCAGGTTTAGGTTTAATGTCAGACTTAGGTTTAGGTTTAACGTCAGAGTCAGGTTTAACGTCAGGTTTAGGTTTAATGTCAGACTTAGGTTTAGGTTTAATGTCAGAGTCAGGTTTAATGTCAGGTTTAAGTTTAATGTCAGACTTAGGTTTAGGTTTAATGTCAGGTTTAGGTTTAATGTCAGGTTTAGGTTTAGGTTTAATGTCAGACTTAGGTTTAGGTTTAATGTAAGAATTAATATTAGAGTTTAAAATTGAGTCATCAATTCGTCCCATTTCTACACTTTTTTCTCTAAAACACATAAATTCGTGTAAAACCTTCAGTGGAACCTTCTCTAACAGACTCAGATCCAGCTTCTCTAAACCAGAATAAGCCCAGATTAATTAAGCCTGACCTTGTCCAGCTCCCCTTTGGACAGACCCAGAGGTTTGGTGAAGTCGTTCCTGAAGCGGTCTCTGGGCTGGGCGTTGAAGGGCAGACCGGAGGGGGGCGGCGGCGTGGCCCGGACCCCCACCGGGGTGTAGAGGGGCTGGGGGGGGATCCGAGCCGGTTTACCCCAACCCAGCTTCATCTCGAAGCCCATGATCACTTTACCTACGACAAAACGAGGAAAAACGAGGAAAAACAAGGAAAACACGACCAGACGGAGAATTAACGTAGAATCAGAGCACAGGATCACGTCTGGGTGTCCAACATGAGGCTCGGGGGCCTCTGAGGGTCCGATCAGTGGATAAAACAGGACTAAATAGAGTTTAAGACATTAAATATTTAGAGTTTATAAAACAGGAAATAACTTCACCTGCTGATTAAAGAGATTTCAATGGAATAACAGACTCATTTTCAGGGGTTTTATACTTTTTAATTAATCATTTTGATTTGTTGTCTTATTATAATTAAATAAAACAGGATTAATTGACTTATAGCTGCAATCGATTAGAGTCATAAGTAGAAAATGTCCATATTTTCTATTAATAACAATTAAATATAAAACTAGATTAAATTAATTAAAATTAAGAAACTTGAAATGGACAAATTATGGGAAATTATCAGTAAATTTATGAAAATAATAATAAAAATGAATAGATCTTATTTTTAGTCCTTTTAATCCAATATTGAGTAGAATTATCTTGAAATATTATTATTTTATTCTATTCTCAGATATTTATTCTACTTTTTCATGATTTTATTTAAAACAATAGGATGAAATTGTTTTTTATATAATTTAATTTTTGGGTCATTTTTCGCTTTTATCAAATATATTTTAATTAATAACAATGAAATATAAAATTAGATTAAACTGATTAAAATTAAGAAAGTTGAAATGGAAAAATTATGAGAAATTATCAATAAATTTTAACACAAAAATATCTTGTATATTCTAGTATTATCTAGAAAACATGATTTTTTTTATTTAAAAATGTCGGATAATCTGAGTTTTTATCTCTCATTAAAAAATAAAAATATAATATGGATAAATTAATAATAAATTTTAAGATGAAAATATCTTGTTTTTGGTCCAGTTAATCCAATATTAATATTAATAATATAATATTATCTTGAATTATTATCTTCACAGACAAATAATAAATAATCTAATTTTTCTCTAATGTTTCTCTTTTAATTAATGTATTTTTATTAACAATGAAATATAAAACTAGATTAAATTAAATTTAAACTCAAAATGGATAAATTATCAATAAAGTTTAACATAAAAATATCTTGTTTTTGCTCCAATTAATCAAATATTCAGCAGAATTATATTGATTTTATGCTATTGACAGATATTCTACTTTTTCATGATTTTATTTAACAGGATTAATTGTTTTTTTAATTTTTTTATTTATTTTTTTGAGTCATTTTTCTCTTTTATAATTAGATAAAACTATAAATTATATATATAATTTCTCTTTTATAATTAGATAAAAGAGAAGAATGACCCAAAAAATAATTTAAAAAAACTAAAAATTATATAAAAAGTTGGATAAAAACAATTTCATCCTATTTTTTTAAATAAAATCATTCTATTCTCTGATATTTATTCTACTTTTTCATGATTTTGTTGAAAGAATATTAAATAAATATATAAAATCTATTATTAAATATATAAAAATGGATTAAAATGAAGAAACTTGAAATCAATAAACCTGAACATCTGTTGTTAAACTAATTGATTGATTGATTAATTGATTAATTACCGTCCAGAGCAGCCAGAGCTCGTTCTGCATCTTTTCTGGTCATAAAAGCAACAAACGCTCTGTTTGACGTCCGGCAGCGTTCCTCGTCCGTCCGAGGCCACATGATCTTCACGCTGGCCAGAGGTCCGTATTTACCGAACTCCTTACACAGCATCTCCTCGTTCATCTGGAATCACACAACCATCATTTACAGCCGTTAACAGGTGTGTGGAGACCTTCAGAGACCTTTAGAGACCTTCAGAGACCTTTAGAGACCTT
>CM060479.1:1755358-1767858 GCA_030544235.1 Lepturacanthus savala
CTTATTCTATTATCCACATAGTTATTTTCTAATTTTATTTAGATTTTATTGGATTTAATCTGACGTTTTACATCATTTTATGAACCAAACTAATAATTAATCATTGATTAATAATAAAAACTGAACAAGCACCGAGATAATACTGACAGTTATGATATATTATAGTTATTAAAAGTTAATTCCTGTTGATTTATCATATTTAACTTTATTAAACTCCTTCAGATGAGGCGACCTCTGACCTTTGGTGGCGTTGACGATTCCTCCGCGGACGAATGTTTTTCCTCCACTTTTCTCACTCGTCTCAAACGAAGCTAAAAACTCTTCAAACACTTCGGCAGCTTTTTCTTCCTCCTGGAAAAAATCATCATAGAAACCAACGAATTAATAATTAGATAAATTAACGGTGAATATTAATATGAATATTCACAATAATGAAATGTAAAAGCTTTCAAACCTTCTTCTTCAGCTCCTCTTGTTCTTTTTTCGTCAGCGTTTTTATGGGAGTGACAGCTTTTCCTTTTCTGTCGGCCATGCTCAAACTGGAAAAACAGTCAAATGTTTCATTTTACGATTAAAACGACTAAAAAACATGATCCCAGTTCAACCGGAGACATAAAACCTGCTGATTTTACTGTTTTATGTCACATTATTCCACTAAACCAGTTTAATCTGCCTCTAGACGGAGACCATTCATCCATTTGATCAATAAAATAATTAAAAATAATAAAATAAAGATGATTTTATTAAATAATTAATAAAATAAAGAGATGACGACGCTTCAGTCGATTATTTAATCAACAGAAAATTAACCGTCAACTGTTTTCTGTTCGTTTTGAGACGTTTTAGTTTGAATTTTATGGGACGTGATCAATTAATCAATCGATTAATCACCAATAAAAACCTTTAATAGCTGATCAATGATCTGATTATTGGCATCAGTCGATCAATGAAGGAATGATTAAACATAAATAGAAATACTATCAGTAATTGATTGAATTGTTAATTTAATCTATTTTCATTTTCAATGACTATAAAATCCCTAAAAATTAGATTAAAAAAATTCTAAAATATTTATTAAATAAATATAAATAAATAAATATAAAGATCAGGAGATAAATAAATATAAAATATATATTTTTTTCATAAAAATAAGATTAAATTGAACAAAATCAAGAAAAAGTAGAAAAACTATTTGATTAATTGAACCAAAAACAGGAGATTTTCACTTTTTAAGACTTAATTTTTGGCTAAAATGACTTTTTATCTCATGTAAATCAGATATTTTACATTTAATTGTTAATATTTAATATTCTTCAGCGTAGATTCAACCTAAACCTTTATTTTTTGGTCCATATTTTATTAAACCAAACTACTAATTGATTAATCGTTTAAGGCTGAAATTAACGACTGTTTTGATAATTGATTAGAGATAAAAACTCAAAAATATTGTTTCATCTTGTGTTTACATCTTGTGTAACTAAATGAAGAAAAAAAGAATGAACCAATAGAATAATTTAATTCTAGTCATTATTGGATTATTTTAACCAAAAAAACAATATATTTTCACTTAAATTCAACCTGAAATGTCTTTTTTTGTCCAAAGATCATCAGTTTATTATTATAGAGACTAAAGAAACCAGGAAATAATCAGAGAAGAGAAGCTGGAACCAGAGAATTTAGACATTTTCTACTTAAAAAATGACTCAAATCCATTATAAAGATAGTTGGTGATTAATGTGTTGCAGCTATAAGTCAATTAATCATTATTATTATTCAAAAATAAGACAACAAATCTAAATTATTAGATAAAAGTATAAGATAAAACCCCTAAAATTAGATAAAAAATCAGAAATATGAGATTAAATGACAATTTCATTGTGTTTGTAACATTAAAGTCAGGAAAAAGTAGATAAAATAACAGATATAAGTCAATTAATTATTATTATTATTCAAAAATAAGACAAATTATTAGATAAAATGAGAACATTGTTTGATTAGCAGGAAATAATCAGAGAATTTGGACGTTTTCTTCTTAGAAATAACTCAACTAATTGATTAATCGACTAATTATTGCAGCTTTTACTCATTTTATTTGTTTTAATACAACTTTAATACAGCAGAGCTGCAACTAACGACTATTCTGAGTTGATTAATCAATAATAAATCACAGATATTTGGTTCATTAAATGGTATAAAACGTGGATCAGTGTTTCCAAGAGTAAAGAAACCAGGAAATAATGTGATTTAAGGAGCTGGAACCTGAGAATTTGGACATTTTCTATTAAAAATGGCTGTAATTCATTGTGAGAAGAGCTGGTGATAAATCTAATAGCTGTTAAATATCTGGTGTAAAACCATCAGGAAGGAGTTAGAACAGAAAGTGAACATGTGAACAACATCCTCTTTAAAGTAGAAGCATCTGTTAGTGCAGCTGCAGCCGTGATGGATCATTTTAATGAATAAAACCTTTGATTCTTCTCTAAACACTGTTATAAAAGGCCTCGTTTGCTAACGTTAGCATGAATTCACCTGCTGAATTAAAACGTGTTAAACTCACGTTTCTGCGTCAGAATGTCTGATAATCTCTGTTCATCTGTTCACTCTCGTTACACTTAACTCACATTTTAGACCCTTTTTTTTAAAAAAACGCCACAAACAACAAAAAAAATAAATAAAAAGCAGCGACTGCGTTAAATGACATCAAACACATGCACGCGGAGCCGCCACCGGAACTATGACGTCAACTTACAGCGAGTAACGTTACGTGTTATTGCTTCGTCATTTTTTCTGATTTTCTACAACAAGCATTAAAGTAAAGAATAAAAATATGTGATAATAGAAGAGGAATCCTGCTGCTGCTGCTGCTGCTGCTGCGGCTTCTTTGTCGGTTCCTTTTATAGCGGATGCGACATGTGTCCGAGAAGCTGCTCAGCGCCGCCTGCTGCACAGGAGCCGCTACTACACTGTGCTATGATGATTAATATATAGATGCACATGAAATATAGAGGGGTTTTTTGCATGCACCCTGCCTTTTTTCTTGCATTGCATTGCATATTTTTTGCATGCATTTTTTCCATATTTGTTATATTTTTGGCATATTTTTTTAATATTTTTTGCATATTTGTGTGTTTTGCATCCATCCTGTATTTTTTGCATATCTTTTTGCATATTTTTCATATTTTTTGCATATTTGTGTGTTTTGCATCCATCCTGCATTTTTTTGCATATTTTTCCATATTTTTTGGCATATTTTAAAATATTTTTTGCATATTTGTGTGTTTTGCATCCATCCTGTATTGTTTGCATGCATTTTTTGCATATTTTTTCATATTTTTTGCATGCACCCTACATTTGTTCTTGCATTGCATTGCATATTTTGCATGCTTGGCATATGTTTGGCATATTTTTGGCATATTTTTGGCATATTTTTCATATTTTTTGCATATTTGTGTGTTTTGCATCCATCCTGTATTTTTTGCATGCATCTTTTTCATATTTTTTAAATATTTTTTGGCATATTTTTTAATATTTTTTGCATATTTGTGTGTTTTGCATCCATCCTGCATTTTTTCATGCATTTCTTTCATATTATTTCATATTTTTTGGCATATTTTTAAATATCTTTTGCATATTTGTGTGTTTTGCATCCATCCTGGGGCGACACGGTGGCGCAAGGGTTAGTGCTGTTGCCTCACAGCAAGAAGGTCGCAGGTTCAAGACCTCCTTGGTCCTGGGTCTGGGACCTTTCTGTGTGGAGTTTGCATGTTCTCCCCGTGTCTGCGTGGGTTTTCACCGGGTACTCCGGCTTCCTCCCACAGTCCAAAAACATGCTCAGGTTAATTGGAGACTCTAAATTGCCCGTAGGTGTGAGTGTGTGAGTGAATGGTGTGTGTGCCCCACGATTGGTTGGCGACCATCTGGGGTGTATCCCTGCCTCTCGCCGTAACGCGCTGGGATTGGCTCCAGCAGACCCCTGCGACCCTAATGAGGAATAAGCAGGTATAGAAAATGACTGACTGACTGCATCCATCCTGTATTTTTTGCATGCATTTTTTGCATATTTCTTTTTTATATTTTTTGGCATATTTTTTAATATTTTTTGCATATTTGTGTGTTTTGCATCAATCCTGTATTTTTTGCATGCATTTTTTTTGCATATTTTCTGCATATTTTCTGCATGCACCCTGCATTGTTTTCATGCATTACATTGCATATTTTTGGCATATTTGTTACCTGCATATTTTGCATGTTTTTTGCATATCTTTTTGCATATTTTTGCATGCATTATTTACATTTTTTTGCATCCATCCTGCATTTTTTTGCATATGTTTGGCATATTTTTGAATACACCCTTTATTTTGTTTTACATTGCACTGCATATTTTTTGCATTTTTTGCATATTCTTTGCATATTTTCTGCATATTTTTTGCATGTACCCTGCATTGTTTTCATGCATTACATTGCATATTTTTGGCATATTTTTGCATGCACCCTAAATGACAAGAAAGAGATCTGATTGATCTCCAGCCAGATGTTAATGAGTCATTATTTATTTATTCATTAATTTTTATATATATATTTCTCCATTTCCCGCTACAGCAGGTGGTGATATGCACCTTAAATGACAGGAAAAAGAAAGATACTAGTTAAACTGAGCTCCAGTGTGATGTTAATGAGTAATTAGTGTATTATTAGTGTATTTACTGTATTGTTGGCGGCTATTTAAAAAATCTATATCTCTGTAACAAAGGTTGATCTTATTTGTGTCTTTGGGTGAGTTTATTCCTATTCATGGTCATTTTAGGGACTTTTACACCAAATCAGTGTCAGAACCTGCAGTAAAAACACTTTTTTTGTGTTTTAACCTCCTCTACCTCATCAGTCATTGAAGAACAGGCGACTTCACCTTTATTCCTTTTAGAATTAAAGCAGCTGAGTCTATTAATCCTCCTCCCGCTGCATCTTTGGCGACAGTTTTTACAGCCTCAGCAGAAGTTTCTCCTTTATTTATCATCCCTGTATAAAGGCTGCACCTTTATAGTCTATAAAGTCTATAACTTCTACCACTACACCTGCATTTAATCTGTGAATTCTGCAGCAGAAACGTGGTGGTAGCTTCATATCTCTGACACCTCAGGTAGCGTGAACTTTAAAGGACAAACTCTCTGCTGAGTCATGTTTAAACTCTACCCTGAAAACTTGTTTCTCCTCAGGTTTCACTTCCTTTTTCAACTTCTGCCGACTCTCTTTAACCTTGGGATTGTTCCTTTTCTCTGGAAACTGTTTTGGTTGATGCTCCGTTGTTTTTAACCTTCTCATTGTTGATGAATCGATTAATTGTCAACTATTACAGTAATATCCAATTATTTTGATGATCAATTTATCAATTTGAGTCATTTTAAAAAGAAAATGTCCAAATGGGCCTAAAAAAACACCAAAATACGAATAAATTTGTCATAATTTGTTTGATTATTAGTTGTATACAGGAAATATTTAGAGACTATTGATAATGTAGCTGCAACCATCACTTGATTAATCGATTAGTTACTATTCTGATAATCGATTAATGGATAGAAAAGTAGAAAATTAAGTAGAAAATGTGTAAATTCTCTGGTTCCAGCTTCTCTTCTCTGATTATTTCCTGGTTTCTTTATTCTCTATAATAATAAACTGATGATCTTTGGACAAAAAAAAAGACATTTTAGGTTGAATTTTAAGTTTTTTTGGTTAAAATAATCCAGTAATGAATAGAATTAAATTATTCTATTGGTTCATACTTTTTCTACTTTTTCTTCATTTGGTTTAATTTAATTTTGTCTTAAAAACACAAAATTAAATAGTTTTTATCTCTAGTCAACTATCAAAATAGTTGTTAATTGCAGCCTTAAACGATTAATCAATTAGTAGTTTAATAAAATGGTTTAAAATATGGACCAAAAAAAGACATTTTAGGTTGAATCTAGACTGAAAAATATAAAATATTGACAATTAAATGAAAAATATCTGATCTATGAGAGATAAAAAGTAAAAAACAAGAGATAAAAAGTCAAAAATATGAGGTAAAAAGTAAAAAATTAGATAAAAAGTCAAAAAACCATGAGATAAAAGTCAAAAATTTGATAAAAAGTCAAAAAACAAGAGATAAAAAAGTCAAAAATATGAGATAAAAAGTCAAAAATTAGATAAAAAGTCAAAAACATGAGATAAAAGTCAAAAATATGAGGTAAAAAGTAAAAAAAATAGATAAAAAGTAAAAAAAAACATGAGATAAAAAGTCAAAAATATGAGATAAAAAGTAAAAAACAAGAGATAAAAAGTCACAAATATAACATAAAAAGTCAAAAATTAGATAAAAAGTATAAAAAACATGAGATAAAAAGTCATAAATATGACATAAACAGTCAAAAATTAGATAAAAAGTCAAAAAACAAGATAAAAAGTCAAAAACATGAGATAAAAGTCAAAAATATGAGATAAAAGGTAAAAAACAAGAGATAAAAAGTCACAAATATAACATAAAAAGTCAAAACATTAGATAAAAAGTCAAAAATTAGATAAAAAGTATAAAAAACATGAGATAAAAAGTCAGAAAAATTAGATAATAAGCTGCTTTAACTTTAAAACCTTATTACTATTTTTATTCTCATTAATACAACAGAGGAATAAACACTTTGAATTGAATTGATAAGTCACATCATTGATTATTCATCACATTCAATGTTGAACTGCAGCAAAGTGAGAAGCTGAGATTCAGGAGTAAACAGCTGTTTACGTCACCGTGGCAACGCAGCATCATCACTCTTCAGCTGTGATGTCACCTGTGACCTCACGGAGCTTCATGGACAGAACTCCTCACATCGATGATGTCACACGTCCTCCCCTTTGATCTCAGGTCACCTCCGGTCTATATAAGTCCGTCTGTGACTCGGCTCCGTGCGAATCTTCAGTCCGAAGCCGAGCCCCGCAGAAGCACCGCAGACGTGAGCAGTAGCGAGCAGACGCACCGCAGACGCACTTATTCAAGTAGCAGAGTTTTTCTGTTGTTTGGAGAACAACTTTGTGATTACCAGCCAAAGCCAATGGAGACCGTACCCCAAGTAGACGAGTCCCCTTGTTCCATCAGTCCCAACAAGAGAACCAGGCGCATGAACACGCTTCGCGCCGAGTTGGACGAGGCCAGAAACCTTCTGGCCTCCCGGGAACACCTCCAGGACCTGTGCCTGGAGAGGTACCTGGAGATCCAGCAGCTGAAGCAGCAAATGGAAACTCTACGGGACCCCACATTTAAGAAGCTTTGGAGTGAGATGGTAGAGGAGGCGCAGGACTTGACCTGGGACCAGTTGATGGCCCAGCTCAAGGAGGACAACACCTTTCAAAGCATCACAGCGCTTTGTGACTGCAAGCCACAGACCCTTTACCTGACTAAGGAAATGGATTTGACTCCTAGCTCCGAATATTTCCTCAACAACGGCAAGAAAACCAGGAGACTGGATAAACTCCGTGCAGCTTTGGATGAGACCAACCAGCAGTTGGTCTACCAAAGACGCCTCCAGGACCTGTGTGCTGAGATGGATAAAGAGATTATGACGCTGAACCAGCAAATAGTCTCTCTAACTGACCTCGACACGCTGCCGGAACCTTTGATTGTTGAGTCCAACGCGGCGACGTTTCCCGTTCAGCTCAGAGATGAGCGGAGCGGAGACGACGTCCAGGACCTGACGTCAAAGAAGCTTCAACTTTTAAATGAGGAGATGGACAAAGTGGTGGCCGAGCTCCAGAAGGAGAAGGACACCAACGCCATTCGACACTTTGAATTTCAGGAGCTCAAAGCTTCATACGACGAATTAAAGGCGGCGTATGAAGCGAGCCGAGAAACATTCACGGCCGAGCTCCAGAAAGAGAAGGAAACAAACGCCGTAAAGAGCTTTGAAGTTGAGGAACTCAAAGTTTCTTACGACGACTTGAAGAAGGAACATGAACTGAGCAAAGAACGATTCATGTCCGAGCTCCAGAGGGAGAAGGAGACGAACGCCGTTCAATCCTTCGAACTTCAGGAACTTCAAGTTTCCTACGACGAGTTGAAGATGGCACACGAACTGAGCCAAGAAACATTCATGGCTGAGCTTCAAAGAGACAGGGACACGACTGCTGTACAGATCTCTGAACTTCAGGAACTCCAAGTTTCATATGTCGACTTAAAGAAGACACATGAACAGAGTCAAGATGAATTCACCGCTGAGCTCAAGAAGGAGAGGGAGACTAACGCCCTCCTGAACTCTGAGTTACAGGAACTCAGAGCCGCGTATGATGCTTTAAAGATCGCACACGGTTTGAGCCACGATGAATTCACTGCTGAGCTCCAGAAAGTCAGAAACACCAACTCTGTACAGGACTCTGAATTCCAAATGCTGCAAGTTGCACATGAGGAGTTAAAGTTGGCGTATGAATTGAGCCAGGAGCAGTTACGCCAGCTTCAGGAGAAGGAAACTGGACAGGACCAAGAAAGTGTCCAAGGAGAGGAGGAAGATCCTGAACCTGAGCTGGAACCTGAGCTTAATGAAGACCCTCAAGACCTGGAGGCCACTGACGTGTCTGAGAACAAACCCACCAAACCCAAAAAGTCTAAGTGGAAGCGTTTCAGACACGCTGTGGGCTTGAGGAAACCAAAAAGCTGGAAAAAAACAAAGGCAACCCCTCACCCCTAACCCTTAACCTTCACCTTCATCTCTTTCATCTTTAATCTCTCATCTTCATCTCTTTCATCTTTAATCTCTCATCTTCATCTCTTTCTCTTCATCCTCCAACCCCAGGGAGAGCCTAAGTATTTCTGTTTCTGAAAAATTGTGTACGGTGGTCAACAGGGAGGAAAAACGTATCAAACTCCGGTTTGATTTGTTCATGAATCCCATTTGACGCTCGTTCACTTCAAAGACAGATTCTGTGAGAGGAGGAGGTTGCACTTGTGGTGAAACTGTTGGGGTAGAAGACTTTGAACGTACGTGATCAGAAAGACGACCGACCCGAGAGGCTGCGTGATGCTAGCGCTGCTATCGACTCCTGGTCCTGGACCCGGGGTTTGTAGCGGGAGAGAAGCGCTGACATCACGTCCGCCGCTCTGTGGTTTGTTGTCTTTCCTATTACGTTATTTCAGAATCCTCTGCTTTAAACAGCCAGCGACAACATGCAACCTTCCCGTCTGGCGTGTTTGTCTTTATTTTTCAGAAATCGTCTTGTTTAGTAACAAGATGGTGGAAGTACTTCCACCATCTTGTTACTAAACAAGACATTTAGAGTACTTAAGCACTCTATCCTTCCTACTTTCACCTTTAACCCTCTATCCTAACCCCCCACACCCCCCACCCCCCTATTCCTCTATCCCCTACCTCCTACCTCCTATCCCCTACCTCCTATCCCCTACCTCCTATCCTATCCTATTCTATCCTATCCTATCCTATCCTATCCTGTCCTATCCTCTATCCCCTTTCACCTTTCACCTTTCACCTTTCACCTTTCCCCTTCTCCCTGTGCTGTGACCTTGTCGTGGTGGAGAAGCTTGAGTGTTTCTCGGACTCTGAGGACGATTCTGGAAGGTTTAACTTCCCCAGACTGGACTCAGATGAGGAGCAGGACTAAAGTCAGCACACACACAGAATAATGTGATTCCAGAATCGACAAAGATCAAATGTATTGATGTCAGACTCATAGTCGACGTCAAAACTGTTGCTGTTGTCTGATGATGTTAGAATGAGATGTTTTAACAGGAAAGACACAGCAGAGAAAACCAAGAAATCAGTTTATAAAAACCTACACGTTCTATCAAATATTGATATGAAAACCACAAGAATCAAGAATTAGTGATGAAGACAAACAATATTAATATTGATTTAATTATCAACATGATTAGACGACTCATTGAATAAGGTTTGTAGCTGAAAAGGTTTGATTGGTTTATTTAAATCAATAAATTATTAACATCTACTGACACCCTAACACAGGACACATTACAATTAAAATAAATAAAAAAAATAATAATAAATAATATATATAATTTATTATTAGAATTTTTTTGCATGCATTTTTGCACATTTTTTGCATGCACCCTGCATTTTTTCTTGCATTGCATTGCATATTTTTGCAAGCATTATATAGAAATATATAGATTATAATCAAACAAATATTTATTATTCAAGACATACTTCTAAATAGAAATCATTTGTTTTAGCCAAACTAAATTATTTATATTTATTATTATGAAATACAATTAAATTAAATAATATACACATAGCAGATGTTACAGAAAAAATAATATGATGCTGTTTTATCACAAATGTGGGAATAAAATCATGTAAAACAGTGAATTTATCAGAATCTAAACCTCTGATCCATAGAATTAACCCTGGATTTAAGTATTTACATTAGAATAAAATGTAAAAAACAGAGATTATTTATACTAATGTGTCTATTTTATTATGGTTTGACATTTCATGTCTGCAAAACTGGTACAAATAGACTTTTATATGGCAAAGATCAACATGAAACACATTTATAGAGACCTGATGAATGATTTTAAAAGTTTGTGATTTCCAACAACTTCAGAATAAACACATGGCTCATGCACTTAAACTTAAACTATGAGAGAAAGTGAAATCATTAAGATATGAACTGATTCAATGCGAATAAATTGATATTAAATCAGATTTTTCTTCATAGAAACAGTATTTAAGCAGGTGGATGGAGAGTAAAATCCTAAAATGGCCACCACACCCTCCTCCTCTTCATCATCATCATCATCATCATCATCAGCTTCATCCCCTAGCGTCCGCACCGGGTATTGAACTCACGCATACGCGCGCGCGCATGGGCGGAGGACGTGCGGCGGTGCGCTCTGATTATTCTAACAGTAATTTCCCTTCCTCTCTCCGCGTGTGTGTGTGTGTGTGTGTGTGTGTGTTTGGTTTTTTTCATCCTATTTTTTTTTTTTTTTTTTTTTGGTGGGTACAAAAAAATGGCGTCCGGTCAGGGAGGTGCGGGATCCGCCGCGTCTTCCACCACCGCCGCCGCCGCCGCTTCCTCCGCCTCCTCCTCTTCTTCTTCTTCAATCCCGGCTCTCCAGAACCACCACCACCACCACCACTACACCAACGGACCCCACTGCTGGAACCAGAACCAGAACCAGAACCCGCAGCACCACACGGCCCGCAGCCTGGACCGGGCCCTGGACGATGCGGTTTGCTGCGGGATCCTGAACCTGAGCGGCAGGAAGCTGCGGGAGTACCCGGGGATGAGCTACGACCTGACGGACACCACGCAGGCAGGTGGGTCCACATCCAGCTGGTGCATTTCTATTTATTTATTTATTTATTATGGATAAAACCTATAGATATATATATAAAAAACGCGCACGTGCGGGTGATTTAACCGCAGGTTTATCACACCAGGGCTCAGCTGCTTGTTTTGCTGATGGTTAATGGGTTCCCCCCCTCCCTCCATCACCCCCACCACCAGACCCCCACGAGACCGCCTCAGACTCATGCACGAGGCGGCAGGTCGCACCCATGGAGCCGCGCGCGCTGCGCACCGCGGCTGCGGCTGGTTCTGGCAGCGGAATATGAATGAAGTAGTAAAGGGGGGGGGGGAACATGCCTTTTCTTTTTTTTTCTCCATCATCACAACCAGACAAAAGATGCAGGGACCCCCCCCCCCCCCCCTCCTTCCTCCCCCTCCCTGTGCTGCATATGTCTATAGATCAGATGTTCATTAGGCCTCATGATGTTTCTGCTGGAGCTTTTACAATAATCAGCGTCGTTGTGAAGGTTTTAGCCTCCAGGATAATTCTAATCGTGTTTTATCATGTTATCATTGACGTGTTGGTTGAGGAAGGAACTCGTCTGTTCTTGCTGCAGCCGTGGTTTGGGGTTTCTGAAGGATCTGAAGGTTCTGAAGGTTCTGATTGATCCAGAATTTAAAATGTTGAGCAGGACTTTGAAGAATTTGCTGCACCTGAACTGATTTAACTGACCTGACAAGGCTGTTAAATCCATAATTAAAGAGAAAATACGTTGATTTACTGTGTTTTGTGAGCGTGAATCAATAAACCCAGGTCCAGATGTTCAGGTCCAGATGTTTAGGTCCAGATGTTCAAGTCTGGATTTTAAGGTCCAGGCATTCAGGTCCAGACGTTCAGGTTCAGATTTTTAAGTCTAAACGTTCAGGTCCAGATGTTCAGGTCCAGATGTTCAGGTCCAGATGTTCAGGTCCAGATGTTCAAGTCTGGATTTTAAGGTCCAGGCATTCAGGTCCAGACGTTCAGGTTCAGATTTTTAAGTCTAAACGTTCAGGTCCAGAGGTTCAGGCTTAGATGTTCCAGTCCAGATGTTCAGGTTCAGATATTTAAGTCTAAACATTCAGGTCTAGATGTTGAGGTTTAGATGCTCAGGTCTAGACATTCACGTCTAGAATTTCAGGTCTAGATGTTCAGATATAGACATTCAGGTTCTGAG
>CM060479.1:1772858-1887858 GCA_030544235.1 Lepturacanthus savala
GTTGGGACAAAACCTGTTTTTCTAATGAAGGTTGTTAGTTTCTGTGTTTGATATCAACCATAAACATATTAATGATCTTTATTTCTTAGTTTTTCAGTAGAGCTGCTGTAGTTGAGTGTTTCTGCTGCTGAATCCAGACGAGTAGAGACTCATTCACTCTGAGCCGGAGGCAGCGACATCACAACATACGAGACACGACACGTTTTATTATACGACTGGAATATTTCATTAGATTCTCTGGAGATTAACACTGTTGTTGCTGTAAAACCACCAAGACTCAGCATTTCAGTTTAAAGCAGCAAATCTACCTCTGAGAGGGATTAGAGGTAGAAAATATTAGATTATAGACGATCAATAATCACTATTAATGTATAATATCAGTTATAGATGATCAATAATCACTATTAATGTATAATATCAGTTATAGATGATCAATAATCACTATTAATGTATAATATCAGTTATAGATGATCAATAATCACTATTAATGTATAATATCAGTTATAGATTATCAATAATCACTATTATTGATTAATATCATTGTCTGCCAATTAACATCAATTCCACCTTAATATTTGACATTTTCTTGTTAAATTTCAGTTTTTACAGTAAATTATTTGACTTTTTATCTTAATTTTGTCTTTTTTATTTCATATTTTGGACTTTTCATCTAATATTTTGTGAAAAAAAACTAGAAATGGACAAAATTATCTGCTAATTAAAGACAATTCCACCTTAATATTTGACCAGTTGTACCAAAAACAAGACATTTTCTTGTTAAATTTCCGTTTTTACAGTGAATTATTTGAATTTTTACCTTAATTTAGTCTATTTTACTTCATATTTTGGACTTTTATTTAATATTTGGGCAAAAAAAACTATAAATGGACAAAATTATCTGCTAATTAAAGATAATTCTAGTCAAAATGTGACTAATTTGAGTAAAACCGACATGTTTCAGCTGCTTTTTCCAGTTTTCTACTGAATCTTTGTCCTTGTTCCAGTTCAGTTGACGTTGGTTGTTTATTAAAACATTTGATCCTTGAACATTTTGTCCTTCATGAACCAAACGTCTCAGGAATGCTGCAACACACACACACACACACACACACACACACACACACACACACACACACACACACACACCTGTTCAAACTGAGCTCTTTAACCACAAACATGACACATACTTGTGTTTCTCTTCTTCTTTATTTTCCTGTGACCTTCTACGTTTGTTGAGTTAAAGATAAACAGTGAAAATAGAAATAAATGAAAACAGAATAAACAGTTTAATGTAAATAAACCAGTGAGATTAAATGTGCTGCTTTATTAAAGTCACTGAAATACAGAAAAAACATGATTTATGTTGAATTTATTACTGAAATACAGGAAAAAACTAGATTTATGTTGAATTTAATACTGAAATACAGGAAAAAAAACTAGATTTATGTTGAATTTATTACTGAAATACAGGAAAAACTAGATTTATGTTGAATTTATTACTGAAATACAGGAAAAAACTAGATTTATGTTGAATTTAATACTGAAATACAGGAAAAAACTAGATTTATGTTGAATTTATTACTGAAATACAGGAAAAAACATGATTTATGTTGAATTTATTACTGAAATACAGGAAAAAAACATGATTTATGTTGAATTTATTACTGAAATACAGGAAAAAAACATGATTTATGTTGAATTTAGTACTGAAATACAGGAAAAAACTAGATTTATGTTGAATTTATTACTGAAATACAGGAAAAAACTAGATTTATGTTGAATTTATTACTGAAATACAGGAAAAAACTAGATTTATGTTGAATTTAATACTGAAATACAGGAAAAAAACTAGATTTATGTTGAATTTATTACTGAAATACAGGAAAAAACTAGATTTATGTTGAATTTATTACTGAAATACAGGAAAAAACTAGATTTATGTTGAATTTAATACTGAAATACAGGAAAAAACTAGATTTATGTTGAATTTAATACTGAAATACAGGAAAAAAAACTAGATTTAATTTGAATTTATTACTGAAATACAGGAAAAAACTAGATTTATGTTGAATTTATTACTGAAATACAGGAAAAAAACTAGATTTATGTTGAATTTATTACTGAAATACAGGAAAAAAACTAGATTTATGTTGAATTTATTACTGAAATACAGGAAAAAACATGATTTATGTTGAATTTAGTACTGAAATACAGGAAAAAAACTAGATTTATGTTGAATTTATTACTGAAATACAGGAAAAAACTAGATTTATGTTGAATTTATTACTGAAATACAGGAAAAAACTAGATTTATGTTGAATTTAATACTGAAATACAGGAAAAAACTAGATTTATGTTGAATTTATTACTGAAATACAGGAAAAAACTAGATTTATGTTGAATTTATTACTGAAATACAGGAAAAAACTAGATTTATGTTGAATTTATTACTGAAATACAGGAAAAAACTAGATTTATGTTGAATTTAATACTGAAATACAGGAAAAAAACTAGATTTATGTTGAATTTATTACTGAAATACAGGAAAAAAAACATGATTTATGTTGAATTTATTACTGAAATACAGGAAAAAAATAGATTTATGTTGAATTTAATACTGAAATACAGGAAAAAAATAGATTTATGTTGAATTTAGTACTGAAATACAGGAAAAAACATGATTCATGTTGAATTTAGTACTGAAATACAGGAAAAAACATGATTTATGTTGAATTTAGTAACGAAATACAGGAAAAAAACTTTATGTTGAATCAAAAATACTTTCATTTGTTCAGCTTTCAGTTTTTACAGTGAATTATTTGATGGTTTTATTCCATTAGAATTAGATAAATCAACTCAATATTAGGGGTCTGGTCTCATCTGGTCTGGTCTGGTCCTGGTGGGGCCCAGCAGGATGGATGAGGGGCAGATGGCTGATGGTCTGGTCTGGAGGGGGGTGAAGGGGGCTCACAAAGACCTGGTCCACCCCCAGACCAGACCAGACCAGACTCATCGACCCCCATCAGCACCACATGAGTCCTGGAGTTTTTCCAGCTGCAGCTTTTTCAGCCTCAGGGAGAAACTGGAAATAACGTGACCTCTGGTTTTATTCTAGATAGAAATAACGTGACCTCTGGTTTTATTCTAAATAGAAATAACGTGACCTCTGGTTTTATTCTAAATAGAAATAACGTGACCTCTGGTTTTATTCTAGATAGAAATAACGTGACCTCTGGTTTTATTCTAGATGAAATAACGTGACCTCTGGTTTTATTCTAGATAGAAATAACGTGACCTCTGGTTTTATTCTAGATAGAAATAACGTGACCTCTGGTTTTATTCTAGATAGAAATAACGTGACCTCTGGTTTTATTCTAGATAGAAATAACGTGACCTCTGGTTTTATTCTAGATAGAAATAACGTGACCTCTGGTTTTATTCTAGATAGAAATAACGTGACCTCTGGTTTTATTCTAGATAGAAATAACGTGACCTCTGGTTTTATTCTAGATAGAAATAACGTGACCTCTGGTTTTATTCTAAATAGAAATAACGTGACCTCTGGTTTTATTCTAGATAGAAATAACGTGACCTCTGGTTTTATTCTAGATAGAAATAACGTGACCTCTGGTTTTATTCTAGATGAAATAACGTGACCTCTGGTTTTATTCTAGATAGAAATAACGTGACCTCTGGTTTTATTCTAGATAGAAATAACGTGACCTCTGGTTTTATTCTAGATAGAAATAACGTGACCTCTGGTTTTATTCTAAATAGAAATAACGTGACCTCTGGTTTTATTCTAGATAGAAATAACGTGACCTCTGGTTTTATTCTAGATAGAAATAACGTGACCTCTGGTTTTATTCTAGATAGAAATAACGTGACCTCTGGTTTTATTCTAGATGGAAATAACGTGACCTCTGGTTTTATTCTAAATAGAAATAACGTGACCTCTGGTTTTATTCTAGATGGAAATAACGTGACCTCTGGTTTTATTCTAAATAGAAATAACGTGACCTCTGGTTTTATTCTAGATAGAAATAACGTGACCTCTGGTTTTATTCTAGATAGAAATAACGTGACCTCTGGTTTTATTCTAGATAGAAATAACATGACCTCTGGTTTTATTCTAGATGGAAATAACGTGACCTCTGGTTTTATTCTAGATAGAAATAACGTGACCTCTGGTTTTATTCTAGATAGAAATAACGTGACCTCTGGTTTTATGACCTCTGGTTTTATTCTAGATAGAAATAACGTGACCTCTGGTTTTATTCTAGATGAAATAACGTGACCTCTGGTTTTATTCTAGATGGAAATAACGTGACCTCTGGTTTTATTCTAGATAGAAATAACGTGACCTCTGGTTTTATTCTAGATAGAAATAACGTGACCTCTGGTTTTATTCTGGATAGAAATAACGTGACCTCTGGTTTTATTCTAGATAGAAATAACGTGACCTCTGGTTTTATTCTAGATAGAAATAACGTGACCTCTGGTTTTATTCTAGATGAAATAACGTGACCTCTGGTTTTATTCTAGATAGAAATAACGTGACCTCTGGTTTTATTCTAGATAGAAATAACGTGACCTCTGGTTTTATTCTAGATAGAAATAACGTGACCTCTGGTTTTATTCTAGATAGAAATAACGTGACCTCTGGTTTTATTCTAGATGGAAATAACGTGACCTCTGGTTTTATTCTAAATAGAAATAACGTGACCTCTGGTTTTATTCTAGATAGAAATAACGGGACCTCTGGTTTTATTCTAGATAGAAATAACGGGACCTCTGGTTTTATTCTAGATAGAAATAACGTGACCTCTGGTTTTATTCTAGATGGAAATAACGTGACCTCTGGTTTTATTCTAGATAGAAATAACGTGACCTCTGGTTTTATTCTGGATAGAAATAACGTGACCTCTGGTTTTATTCTAGATAGAAATAACATGACCTCTGGTTTTATTCTAGATAGAAATAACGTGACCTCTGGTTTTATTCTAGATAGAAATAACATGACCTCTGGTTTTATTCTAGATGGAAATAACGTGACCTCTGGTTTTATTCTAGATAGAAATAACGTGACCTCTGGTTTTATTCTAGATAGAAATAACGTGACCTCTGGTTTTATGACCTCTGGTTTTATTCTAGATAGAAATAACGTGACCTCTGGTTTTATTCTAGATGAAATAACGTGACCTCTGGTTTTATTCTAGATGGAAATAACGTGACCTCTGGTTTTATTCTAGATAGAAATAACGTGACCTCTGGTTTTATTCTAGATAGAAATAACGTGACCTCTGGTTTTATTCTGGATAGAAATAACGTGACCTCTGGTTTTATTCTAGATAGAAATAACGTGACCTCTGGTTTTATTCTAGATAGAAATAACGTGACCTCTGGTTTTATTCTAGATGAAATAACGTGACCTCTGGTTTTATTCTAGATAGAAATAACGTGACCTCTGGTTTTATTCTAGATAGAAATAACGTGACCTCTGGTTTTATTCTAGATAGAAATAACGTGACCTCTGGTTTTATTCTAGATGGAAATAACGTGACCTCTGGTTTTATTCTAAATAGAAATAACGTGACCTCTGGTTTTATTCTAGATAGAAATAACGGGACCTCTGGTTTTATTCTAGATAGAAATAACGGGACCTCTGGTTTTATTCTAGATAGAAATAACGTGACCTCTGGTTTTATTCTAGATGGAAATAACGTGACCTCTGGTTTTATTCTAGATAGAAATAACGTGACCTCTGGTTTTATTCTGGATAGAAATAACGTGACCTCTGGTTTTATTCTAGATAGAAATAACATGACCTCTGGTTTTATTCTAAATAGAAATAACGTGACCTCTGGTTTTATTCTAGATAGAAATAACGTGACCTCTGGTTTTATTCTAGATAGAAATAACATGACCTCTGGTTTTATTCTAAATAGAAATAACGTGACCTCTGGTTTTATTCTAGATAGAAATAACGTGACCTCTGGTTTTATTCTAGATAGAAATAACGTGACCTCTGGTTTTATTCTAGATGGAAATAACGTGACCTCTGGTTTTATTCTAGATAGAAATAACGTGACCTCTGGTTTTATTCTAGATAGAAATAACGTGACCTCTGGTTTTATTCTAGATGGAAATAACGTGACCTCTGGTTTTATTCTAGATGGAAATAACGTGACCTCTGGTTTTATTCTAGATAGAAATAACGTGACCTCTGGTTTTATTCTAGATGGAAATAACGTGACCTCTGGTTTTATTCTAGATAGAAATAACGTGACCTCTGGTTTTATTCTAGATAGAAATAACGTGACCTCTGGTTTTATTCTAGATAGAAATAACGTGACCTCTGGTTTTATTCTAGATAGAAATAACGTGACCTCTGGTTTTATTCTAGGTAGAAATAACGTGACCTCTGGTTTTATTCTAGATGGAAATAACGTGACCTCTGGTTTTATTCTAGATGGAAATAACGTGACCTCTGGTTTTATTCTAGATAGAAATAACGTGACCTCTGGTTTTATTCTAGATGAAATAACGTGACCTCTGGTTTTATTCTAGATAGAAATAACGTGACCTCTGGTTTTATTCTAGATGGAAATAACGTGACCTCTGGTTTTATTCTAGATAGAAATAACGTAACCTCTGGTTTTATTCTAGATGGAAATAACGTGACCTCTGGTTTTATTCTAGATGGAAATAACGTGACCTCTGGTTTTATTCTAGATAGAAATAATTTGACCTCTGGTTTTATTCTAGATAGAAATAACGTGACCTCTGGTTTTATTCTAGATGGAAATAACGTGACCTCTGGTTTTATTCTAGATGGAAATAACGTGACCTCTGGTTTTATTCTAGATAGAAATAACGTGACCTCTGGTTTTATTCTAGATAGAAATAACGTGACCTCTGGTTTTATTCTAGGTAGAAATAACGTGACCTCTGGTTTTATTCTAGATGGAAATAACGTGACCTCTGGTTTTATTCTAGATGGAAATAACGTGACCTCTGGTTTTATTCTAGATAGAAATAACGTGACCTCTGGTTTTATTCTAGATGGAAATAACGTGACCTCTGGTTTTATTCTAGATGGAAATAACGTGACCTCTGGTTTTATTCTAGATAGAAATAACGTGACCTCTGGTTTTATTCTAGATAGAAATAACGTGACCTCTGGTTTTATTCTAGATAGAAATAACGTGACCTCTGGTTTTATTCTAGATAGAAATAACGTGACCTCTGGTTTTATTCTAGATGGAAATAACGTGACCTCTGGTTTTATTCTAGATAGAAATAACGTGACCTCTGGTTTTATTCTAGATAGAAATAACGTGACCTCTGGTTTTATTCTAGATGGAAATAACGTGACCTCTGGTTTTATTCTAGATAGAAATAACGTGACCTCTGGTTTTATTCTAGATAGAAATAACGTGACCTCTGGTTTTATTCTAGATGGAAATAACGTGACCTCTGGTTTTATTCTAGATAGAAATAACTAATTTCCCAAAAAACAAGATATTACCATGTGTTCAGTTAAATCACTTCCTGTAGACTTCAAAATAAAAGCATTTCCTTTAGAAATAAGGTGTTTCAGTTAATTCTCCAGATTAATAACACCTTAAACTTGTTTTGACTAAAACAGTTTATATTTCTGTTACTAATTAGTGTCGGTTTCATAGTAAAACTCCTATTTATGATAAATAATTGTATTTTAAATGTTTTATTTTCCAGATTTATCTAAGAACCGACTGACAGAAATCCCTCCTGAGGTTTGTCTGTTCGCTCCTCTCGAGTCTCTCAACCTCTACCACAACTGCATCAAATGCATCCCTGAAGCCATCGTCAACCTGCAGATCCTCACCTACCTGGACATCAGGTGAGTCCGGACCATTCAAAACTTTATTTACAACTTTATTTACAACCAAACAAACACTTCCTCTTTAATTCCTGAAGCTCAGTTCAACAACCAGATAAATTCATTTATTTATGTTTATTTATCAGAGACAATACAAAAGTTTTATAAATTATAAAGAAGCTCTACACACATGAAATTCATGCAAATTCATGATTCTATATATAAATGTTAATTACACTGTCAAATTTATAATAATATGATCATTTCAACAGTTTCATTTATTCTGATTTGGTCGATTTTAACCTTTTTATTTTAATACTTTTACATCAGTTCCTTCAATGCTTTAAATGCACATTATGTGATTTTATATATATATATATATATATATATATATATATATATATATATATATATATATATATATATATATATATATATATATATATATTTATATATTATCAGTCTGAACCGTATTTTATTCTCCTTTTATAAAAATGTTATTTCATTAAATCAGCTGATGGTAACTAGATAATGTTACTGCTTTCAAAATAAAAGGTTATTAACCATGAAAATAACTGTTTTAGCTCATATTTTAGTATTTTTAGCCAATAGTTTTGATTTGTTTATTTATTTTTGATTAAATAAAATACTAATAAATTGACTAAAAGAAGAAAAGTTGAAATAAGCAGAATTATCTGATTTAAATAAATTAAAAAGTCTGAAAAATTAGATAAAAAAGTCAGAAAATATGAGCTAAAAAAGTCAAATAATGAAATAAAATATGAGATAGTCAGAAATATGACACAAAAATCAGAAATATGAGAAAACAGTCAGAAAGATTTGATAAAAATAAAAAAAATCAATATTATATTTATATTTTTTAGCATATTTATAACTTTTTTATCTAATTCTTTGGTCTTTTTATCTCATATTTGACATTTTATCATATTTATGACTTTTTATCTAATTTTTCTGGCTTTTTCTTTCATATTTATGACTTTTTCAAATTTCTCTGACTTTTTATCTCATATGTATGACATTTTATTGAATTTTTCTAACTTATTTCATTTTTCTGATTTTGTTTCTTTAATATTTCAGATTCTTTCACATTTTTCTGACTTTTTTGTCAAATTAAAGTCCAATAACCTTTGTGTTTGTAGAGATATTCCACAGATTTATTATCATTTAGAACAGACAACCAGCAGCTTGATATTCTTGCTGTTCCTGGCTATAAATGAATATTCTCTCTGTTTCTTCCTCTCCAGTCGGAACCTTTTATCCGTTTTACCCAAACATCTGTTCAACCTGCCTCTTAAAGTTCTGCTGGTGAGCAACAACAAGCTGGTTTCTATTCCTGAGGAGATCGGAAAAGCCAAAGAGTTGATGGAGCTGGTGAGAAGAAACAGCATGAAAACCTCTCTGTGTTTTATTAGAGAATAAAAAGAATATATATATATATATATTATAGAATAAATACAGTGATGTTCAACCTGTGGGCCGCGGCCCTCTGGTGGTCAGTGGAGGTATTACAGGTGGGCTGTGAAGTCCTTTTCTAAAAATATCAAAGATGTGTGTTGTACATGTGTGTTTAGAGTTCATCGACATCAAAGAGCAACTGCTTTTATTAAGTGTTGAAGCTCAGGAGAGAGAATAAACAGCCACATTTCTCCTTATTTAACACATTCTGGACGGTTTCTACCAGACGTTTTTCTTCTGTCGCCTGTTTTTCTTTGGGTTTTGTACCAAAGTTTTTTTTTTCCTGGTCCTAATCCTCCTCCAGACAACCAGGATGCAGCGTGTGTGTTTGTAGCTCATTGATTTTAAAGAGAAAAAGATTTTATTACAAATGTTGAAGTGGAAACGACAGAGAAGACGAGGAGGAGCTGAACTGACCAATCACAGCCCTGGAGGAGCTGAACTGACCAATCACAGCCCTGGAGGAGCTGAACTGACCAATCACAGCTCCCTGGAGGAGCTGAACTGACCAATCACAGCTCCCTGGAGGAGCTGAACTGACCAATCACAGCCCTGGAGGAGCTGAACTGACCAATCACAGCCCTGGAGGAGCTGAACTGACCAATCACAGCCCTGGAGGAGCTGAACTGACCAATCACAGCCCTGGAGGAGCTGAACCGACCAATCACAGCCCTGGAGGAGCTGAACTGACCAATCACAGCCCTGGAGGAGATGAACTGACCAATCACAGCCCTGGAGGAGCTGAACCGACCAATCACAGCCCTGGAGGAGCTGAACTGACCAATCACAGCCCTGGAGGAGCTGAACTGACCAATCACAGCCCTGGAGGAGCTGAACTGACCAATCACAGCCCTGGAGGAGCTGAACTGACCAATCACAGCCCTGGAGGAGCTGAACCGACCAATCACAGCTCCCTGGAGGAGCTGAACTGACCAATCACAGCCCTGGAGGAGATGAACTTCAAAATAAAATGATGAAATCAACCTGTTGTGATTTTCCTGCCTTTTCACATTAATTCAATCAATCCTAAATGTGACATTTATTACATTAAAACAGCAAAGTGGTGTAAAACACACTGATATCCTATGATGTGATTTACTAGGTGTTTGTCTCCCCCTGCAGGACGTCAGCTGTAATGAGATCCAGGTTCTTCCGGCTCAGGTTGGACGACTCGTTGCTTTAAGAGAACTCAACATCAGGAAGAACTGTCTGCACCTGCTGCCTGAAGGTTAATTAATGATAATTATAATCATATCATTATTACCTGCTTTATTTAATCTGATAGAATAATAAACTGGTGATTAATTGACCAAATAGGGGTGGATGGAATATTCACCCCAGCCTAAAATAACATCAGAATACTACTTTCCTGTACTTCAGTACTAAATTCAACATAAATCCTGTTTTTTCCTGTATTTCAGGACTAATTCCAACATAAATCTTGATTTTCCTGTATGTTTTCCTCTGTTTTCCAGAGCTGGCCGACCTCCCTCTGATCAGACTGGATTTCTCGTGTAATAAAATCACAGAGATTCCTCCGGCCTACAGGAAACTCAGGCAGCTGCAGCACATCATCCTGGACAACAACCCCATGCAGTCTCCACCTGCTCAGGTACAGCAGCGACATCTGCTGGAGGAACACTGTACTGCTGCTGGAAAACTTTATTAACAAGACCTGCTGCTGGAAAACTTTATTAACAAGACCTGCTGCTTCTATGGCAGGAGGAAACCTTTATTAACACGTCAACAGTTTACAGCAGGGAGGAAAACTTTATTAACAAGTCAACCTGCTGCTTTTATAGCAGGAAGAAAACTTTATTAACAAGTCAACAATTCACAGCAGGGAGGAAAACTTTATTAACAAGTCAACAGTTCACAGCAGGGAGGAAAACTTTATTAACATGTCAACCTGCTGCTTCTATAGCAGGAGGAAAACTTTATTAACACGTCAACAGTTCACAGCAGGGAGGAAAACTTTATTAACAATTCAACCTGCAGTTCACATCCAATAATCATACAGGGATGTATAATGAACTAAATACATGAATAAATAAACTTTATTAACAACTTAAACTGTACAAAGAGTTCAGTTCACATCCAATAATCATACACAAATAGGAGAATGTATAATGAACTAAATGTATTAATAAATTTTACAAATATTACACTATAGTAATATAAAGTTTTTGCACTGAACAATATTCATTCATTTATGATCAGAGAAGACAAACGAAACCAGAAAATCCATAAAAGAAATAAAAACCAGATGCCAAAGTATTCATTGTGTAATTATGAAGCTGGTTTGATGCCTGCAGCCTTTTATATTTATAAAAACCACAATGACCATGAAACATCAGGAGGATTTATGAGTTCCAACCACTGATCAGCTGTTTATTTGACACCAGGAGGTTAATTCTTTCCCGGGAAAATGATCTTACTCAGCAAAACTGGAACAAAAATATTGTAATTTACTCCAATTATGATTAAATCAGTCTGACTGCAGACTGAAAGATTCTCTCTGACTTTATATTTCTGTGAACAAACAGGAGTTTGTGTATTTTTTATCTAAGTTGGTACCTTTAAAGGCCTGGTTCTGGTCCCCGGGCCACATGTTTGACCCCCCAGAGCTTCCACCAACTCAATTTGTACATTTTTTAATGTTTTTCAGATTTGTCTGAAGGGCAAAGTTCACATCTTCAAGTACCTGAACATCCAGGCGTGCAGGATGGACAAGAAACCAGACAGTCTGGACCTGCCGTCGCTAGGGAAACGATGTCTGCCTCAGCCTCTGAATGACAGGTACCAGTAGAAAGGTGACTGGTACCAGTATAAAAGTGACTGGTACCAGTAGAATGGTGACTGGTACCAGTATAAAGACTGATACTGGTGACTGGTACCAGTATAAAAGTGACTGGTACCAGTAGAATGGTGACTGGTACCAGTATGAAAGGTGACTGGTACCAGTAGAAAAGTGACTGGTACCAGTAGAATGGTGACTGGTACCAGTATGAAAGGTGACTGGTACCAGTAGAAAGATGACTGGTACCGGTATAAAGGCGACTGGTACCAGTATAAAGGTGACTGGTACCAGTAGAACGGTGACTGGTACCAGTATGAAAGACGACTGGTACCAGTAGAAAGGCGACTGGTACCAGTATAAAGATGAGTGGTAGCAGTATAACAGTAACTACCAGTAACTATGACTGGTACCAGTATGAAAGGTGACTGGTACCTGTAGAATGGTGACTGGTACCAGTATGAAAGACGACTGGTACCTGTAGAATGGTGACTGGTACCAGTATAAAGACGACTGGTACCAGTATAAAGACGACTGGTACCAGTATAAAGATGATGGGTACCAGTATAAAGATGATGGGTACCAGTATAAAGGTGACTGGTACCAGTATAAAGATGATGGGTACCAGTATAAAGGTGACTGGTACCAGTATAAAGACGATGGTTACCAGTATAAAGATGAGTGGTACCAGTATAAAGACGATGGTTACCAGTATAAAGACGACTGGTACCAGTATAAAGATGATGGTTACCAGTATAAAGACGACTGGTACCAGTATGAAAGACGACTGGTACCTGTAGAATGGTGACTGGTACCAGTATAAAGACGACTGGTACCAGTATAAAGACGACTGGTACCAGTATAAAGATGATGGGTACCAGTATAAAGGTGACTGGTACCAGTATAAAGATGATGGGTACCAGTATAAAGGTGACTGGTACCAGTATAAAGACGATGGTTACCAGTATAAAGATGAGTGGTACCAGTATAAAGACGATGGTTACCAGTATAAAGACGACTGGTACCAGTATAAAGATGAGTGGTACCAGTATAAAGACGATGGTTACCAGTATAAAGACGACTGGTACCAGTATAAAGATGATGGGTACCAGTATAAAGGTGACTGGTACCAGTATAAAGACGACTGGTACCAGTATAAAGATGATGGGTACCAGTATAAAGGTGAATGGTACCAGTATAAAGACGACTGGTACCAGTATAAAGATGATGGGTACCAGTATAAAGGTGACTGGTACCAGTATAAAGACGATGGTTACCAGTATAAAGGTGACTGGTACCAGTATAAAGACGATGGTTACCAGTATAAAGACGACTGGTACCAGTATAAAGATGATGGGTACCAGTATAAAGACGACTGGTACCAGTATAAAGATGATGGGTACCAGTATAAAGACGACTGGTACCAGTATAAAGATGATGGGTACCAGTATAAAGACGACTGGTACCAGTATAAAGATGAGTGGTACCAGTATAAAGACGATGGTTACCAGTATAAAGACGACTGGTACCAGTATAAAGATGATGGGTACCAGTATAAAGGTGACTGGTACCAGTATAAAGACGACTGGTACCAGTATAAAGACGACTGGTACCAGTATAAAGACGACTGGTACCAGTATAAAGACGATGGGTACCAGTATAAAGACGACTGGTACCAGTATAAAGACGACTGGTACCAGTATAAAGACGATGGTTACCAGTATAAAAGTGACTGGTACCAGTATAAAGATGACTGGTACCAGTATAAAGACGACTGGTACCAGTATAACAGTAACTACCAGTAACTATGAGTGGTACCAGTATAAGGTTCAAAGGTCAACTATTAGTCCATAAAATCCTATAAATCCCCCTGAGGATCATTCCTGAACATGAATATATTGTTTATAAAGTAGTTATTTATGTTATTATGTAATTATGTTGTTATTTATTCTGTATATTTGCAGCATGGAGGATGTTTACCCCAGTAAGAACCATGGTCCTGACTCTGGAATCGGCAGCGATAACGGTGATAAACGTCTGTCTACAACAGAGGTGAGACCCCCTTAATTAAACCTGGATTAAACCCGGATTAAACCCGGATTAAACCTGGATTAAACCTGGTTTAAACCTGAATTAAACCTGGATTAAACCTGGTTTAAACCTGAATTAAACCTGGATTAAACCTGGTTTAAACCTGAATTAAACCCGGATTAAACCTGAATTAAACCTGGTTGAAACCTGAATTAAACCCGGATTAAACCTGAATTAAACCCGGATTAAACCTGGTTTAAACCTGAATTAAACCTGGATTAAACCTGGATTAAACCTGGATTAAACCAGATTTCCATTAAACCGATTTCCAGTCTTTTATATTCAATCCAAGCACAGCTACAAATTTAGAGAAGTGATTATTTTAATGTTTTTTACTGTATGTTTTATATTAATAAAGTAGAAACGTCCATGAAAGTCCTAAAAAATGAGTAAATTTTTGGTATTTATGGAAACACACAGTCTGTTTATATGAATATTGAGCAGAAGAAAAAGAAAAAACACACTGATTAAAATCAGTTTCTTTCATGAATCCTCAGCGTTTTAACAACCTTCATCATATTTACTGGTTTAATCAGAGTTTCACCCAAAACGTGATGTTTTTCTTTCAGAAACGTGGGAATGAAACTGCGTTAAAACGTACAAACCAGTGAATTTGACCTTCTCGTGCCTCATAATTAATGTTTTATTACTTTTGGGACTTCAACAGTTTTAGATTCGTGCAGCATCAAATAAAAACTACAAACGAACTCTGCTGCCTCTTAAAAAATCCTGATGAAACCGATTTTAATCAAACCAGAACGTGCCGATTCAAAAGGAGAAGAAGCCAAGTTCAACAGCAGAAGAGTTGGAGGCGTCAGGAAGACTAAACAACTGTGATGTGATGTATCTGACAGTAAAAAACACCATGTAAACAGCCATTAGAGCTGAATCCTCTGTAGATACTGGAACAAGTCAAATGTAGGTTCACAGGTTCAGTGGTTGGACAGATGTTATGAAGGGTAGAGGTGAAAAAAGGGCACATATAGTGTCCTCGCCACTATAGAGGGCACTTTATCACACTTTAAAACCCCAAGATAGTACTTTAGCATCTGTTTGGGCCCCTAGAGGGCACTTTAACATAGGTTTTGGCTTCCATAGGACACCCTAGCACATATGTGGGCTCCTAGAGGAGCATGTTTTAGATAGTAAAGGGCACTTTAACGCATGTCTTGGCTCCTATAGGGCGGATTCACACACATTTTGGCTCCCAAGAAGGCACTTGTCACATTTTTTGGCTCTTAAAGGGCACTTTAACAGATATTTTAGCTTCTCTAGGACACTTCAGCACATATTTGGGCTCCTAGAGGGCACTTTTACATGTGTTTTGGCTTCCAAGAACTCCCAAGAGGGCACTTTAGCACCTATAGAGGGCATTCTAATGTATGCTTTGGTTTCTAGAGGTCACTCCTAGAGGGAAATTTAGCACAGTGTTCGGCTCTTTAACAGACGTTTTAGCTCCCAAGATGGCGCTTTAGCACCTGTTTTGGCTTCTAGAGGGCACTTTAGCCAACATTTGGACTCCTAGAAGGCACTTTAGCACATGTTTTAGCTCCTAGAGGGCACTTTAGCCCCTGTTTTGGCTTCTAGAGGGCATTTTAATATATGCTTTGTCTTATAGAGGGCACTTTAGGGCACTTTTTGGCTCTTAGAGGGCACTTAACACATGTTTTAGCTCCCAAGATGGCACTTTAGCACATGTTTTGGCTCCCAGAGGGCACTTTAACATGCATTTTAGCACCTAGAGGGCACTTGAGCACATGTTTGGGCCTCTAGAGGGCACTGTAGCACACTTTTTGGCTCTTAGAGGGTACTTTAACAGACGTTTTAGCTCCCAAGATGGCACTTTAGCCCACATGTGGACTCTTAGAAGGCATTTTAGCACATATTTTGGCTTCTAGAGGACATTTTAATATATGCTTTGTCTTATAGAGGGCACTTTAGGACACTTTTTTAGCTCTTAGAGGGCACTTTAACATGCATTTTAGCATCTAGAGGGCACTTGAGCACATGTTTGGGCCTCTAGAGGGCACTGTAGCACACTTTTTGGCTCTTAGAGGGTACTTTAACAGACGTTTTAGCTCCCAAGATGGCCCTTTAGCCCACATGTGGACTCCTAGAAGGCATTTTAGCACATATTTTGGCTTCTAGAGGGCAATTTAACAGTTTAAGTACATTTATATGTGCAAGTAAAACTGACTTTAACAGTTTAACTGTTTATTTGCATGTGTAAATTCCACTTTTTAACTACACCATAAACCCGTTTTGTCAGGTGTTTATGCATATTTTGCATATTTAATTGCCCTTTTGAAGCCGACGGCTGTAATTCCCACCTATAAATCTATAATTTAAACGCGTTTCTCTCCGTGTTTTTCAGCCCTCGGACGACGACACCATCAGCCTCCACTCTCAGGTGTCTGAGACGGCCCGGGCCGACGCCCTGTCCCTCCTCTCCAAAATGGACCCGTGCAAAGGTTACCCAAAATAAGTATCACACAATTAAAAAAACAAAAACAAAAGAAAAAAAAAAAGACACAGCGATAGCAGAGAAAGAGGCTGGGGTGTTGAATGAAGTGGCTGAAATGTGGCAGATGATTGTGAGATCAACGCGGCTGCTTCCTCCCTCTATCAGATCAGGATCTCTATGACTTTATAGAGCCCAGCCCACACGAGGATCCTGCTCTGTCAGAGGGCGACGGCCTCAACTCACACGTGTCTTCTATAAAGGTACGGATCTGTCCATTATATAATAATAAGGCTGCTTTTGGAGTTTTTAAAATGAAGGAACAGCTCAAGTTGAGTTTATTTGTATTAGTTAACTCTCTATTGCATGAAATACTAATTAAATATGGTAAAATGGCCTAAATAATAGATATATGTAAGAAAATATGTAAGAATACACTATATTTGCATAATGTTGCTATATGGAAATAAATCTATTTTAGCATATTAGAAAATATATATATATCATCAAAATTTAATTAAATGTCCATGAGCAATAGGGATATCTTTAAATCATGTCCTTCAAAATAAAAGCCTCCTTTTCACACCTACCTGTAAAAAGCGGATTTTAAAAGTAAAGTTGTTGTTGAAGCTAAACATTTACATTAAATACCTTAAATAAAGTTTAATACAGCATTTTTTTTATTTCTTTGATGTCATGAGCAATAGGGATATCCTTCAATCATATGTCCTTCAAAATAAAAGCCTCATTTTCACACCTGGCTGTAAAAAAAAAACCTAGATTTTATATCACAGCTTAAAAAAAATTATATATAATAATAATAATAATAAAACTCTATTTTATTATATAATAATAATAAAATCATTTTATTATTTTTATTTTATCTAATAAAATTTGTTGATTTGTTGTTGAGGCTAAACATTTACCTTAAATACCTTAAATAAAGTTTAATACAGCATTTCTTTTATTTCTTTGATGTCAAATGTCCATCAGCAATAGGGATATCCTGGTCATGTGACCTTATAAATCATATATCCTTCAAAATAAAAGCCTCCTTTTCACACCTAGCTGTAAAAAAGGAGATTTTATGTCACAGCTCTTTAAAAAAAATGAAGCTAAAGCAAATAATTTGACTTGTCTTCACATGCAAAGAAGATGAAAATTAAATTGCACATACTTTTTTATAATTACTTATACTTTGCTATTCCTTCAAAATAAAAGCCCCCTTTTTACACCTAGCTGTATAAAGTGTTTTTATCTGTAGTAAAACCCAATGTTACTGTTCCAGCATCAATATATATCATCAATATCCACATCATCAATACAATAATCAGTAGTTTAATAGAATATCAGTAGTAGAGACTATTTAGATATTTAATGTAGATGTGATTATTTAATTGGCTCCTTTATAATAAACATCTATCACAATATATTCTACATGTTCTGGAATGATCCTCAGTGGAATTTATAGCATTTTATGGACTAATAATTGACCTTTGAACTTTATATTGCAGATAATTTAGCTTATTTAATGTTTTTTTTCCTGATTTGGGTCAGTTTTGTCTTGTTTTAAGTTTTAAATAAAGTTTTTTCGAAGTAAAACACAGTTTTAACTTTTTACTCGCACATGTAAATTTCACTTTTTAAGCAAATCTTTGAATTTCTGTCATACACTAGTGGGGTTGTTGCCTAATTTGATGAATAATTTGATCATTTGGATGATTATTGGACTTTTATTTTGAAAGCGATCATCAAATTTGTCAAAAACACTTTAAACAAGCGGAAAAAAGACGAATAAACCTCAGAAAGAATGAATGAAACGTGCATTCACGTCATAATTTGTTATTATATTTATTTGCTTAATATTTTCTTCCTTTTTTGGAGGATTTTTGTTTAAACAGATGTCAAATTATGTCCATTTCTGATTCAGAAATAGAATTTTCTCTGACTTATTTCATGTTTTTTGTGTCCTAAAAACATGAAATAATGACTTTTAACAGGGAGATGATGTAGATTTAAAGTGTCTCTGTATAAACCTTTGACTTGTGTGTGCATGTGCATCAAATCCTAATTATTCCTTGTTACTATGGTTGATCTGATGTGTTTCTGTGTTCCAGGAACTGGAAAAAGTTCTTAACATGTCCCAACAAAGCAAAGATAAAGATAAAGACAGCTGGAAGGAGGAGTCCGGGTGAGAAAAAACAAAATAAAAACACTAAAACCAGAGGAAACGGATTCAAATACACAGAAAAAAGAAGGAAAAAAGAAGGAAAAGCCTGCTTCTGTTTGTTCTGGGTAAAAAAAACACAAACAAAATAGAAAAATAGAAGATTAAGGGTAAAAAAACCTGATTATCTGTATATTTTCTGCAGAGTTTATATCATATCATCATATTGATTATTACAGCTGTAACAAAAACAGTAAATTAAATTAATTGTTTTTTTATTTCAAAACTTCAAATGAGAAGTCACAAATATAAGAAAACAACTATTTAATCCTGTTTTTCTTAAAAACAAGTTTAAGTTTATTGTCATATAAACAGTAAAGTTGGAACAATTAATTCAATAAAATAAGGGCTCTGTAAAGGGCACTTTAGACATGCTTTGGTTCTTAGAGGGCACTTTAATACATGTTTATCTCTGTAGAGGGCACTTTAATACATGTTTACCTCTGTAGAGGGCACTTTAATACAGGTTTACCTCTGTAGAGGGCACTTTAACACATGTTTACCTCTGTAGAGGGCACTTTAATACATGTTTACCTCTGTAGAGGGCACTTTAATACATGTTTACCTCTGTAGAGGGCACTTTAATACATGTTTACCTCTGTAGAGGGCACTTTAACACATGTTTACCTCTGTAGAGGGCACTTTAATACAGGTTTACCTCTGTAGAGGGCTCTTTAACACATGTTTACCTCTGTAGAGGGCACTTTAATACATGTTTACCTCTGTAGAGGGCTCTTTAACACATGTTTACCTCTGTAGAGGGCACTTTAATACATGTTTACCTCTGTAGAGGGCTCTTTAACACATGTTTACCTCTGTAGAGGGCACTTTAATACAGGTTTACCTCTGTAGAGGGCACTTTAACACATGTTTACCTCTGTAGAGGGCTCTTTAACACATGTTTACCTCTGTAGAGGGCTCTTTAACACATGTTTACCTCTGTAGAGGGCACTTTAATACATGTTTACCTCTGTAGAGGGCACTTTAACACATGTTTACCTCTGTAGAGGGCACTTTAACACATGTTTACCTCTGTAGAGGGCACTTTAATACATGTTTACCTCTGTAGAGGGCACTTTAATACATGTTTACCTCTGTAGAGGGCACTTTAACACGTTTACCTCTGTAGAGGGCACTTTAATACATGTTTACCTCTGTAGAGGGCACTTTAATACATGTTTACCTCTGTAGAGGGCACTTTAATACATGTTTACCTCTGTAGAGGGCACTTTAATACATGTTTACCTCTGTAGAGGGCACTTTAATACATGTTTACCTCTGTAGAGGGCACTTTAACACGTTTACCTCTGTAGAGGGCACTTTAATACATGTTTACCTCTGTAGAGGGCACTTTAATACAGGTTTACCTCTGTAGAGGGCACTTTAACACATGTTTACCTCTGTAGAGGGCTCTTTAACACATGTTTACCTCTGTAGAGGGCACTTTAATACAGGTTTACCTCTGTAGAGGGCACTTTAATACATGTTTACCTCTGTAGAGGGCACTTTAACACATGTTTACCTCTGTAGAGGGCACTTTAACACATGTTTACTTCTGTAGAGGGCTCTTTAACACATGTTTACCTCTGTAGAGGGTACTTTAATACATGTTTACCTCTGTAGAGGGCACTTTAATACAGGTTTACCTCTGTAGAGGGCACTTTAACACATGTTTACCTCTGTAGAGGGCTCTTTAACACATGTTTACCTCTGTAGAGGGCACTTTAATACAGGTTTACCTCTGTAGAGGGCACTTTAATACATGTTTACCTCTGTAGAGGGCACTTTAACACATGTTTACCTCTGTAGAGGGCACTTTAACACATGTTTACTTCTGTAGAGGGCTCTTTAACACATGTTTACCTCTGTAGAGGGTACTTTAATACATGTTTACCTCTGTAGAGGGCACTTTAATACATGTTTACCTCTGTAGAGGGCACTTTAACACATGTTTACCTCTGTAGAGGGCACTTTAATACATGTTTACCTCTGTAGAGGGCACTTTAATACAGGTTTACCTCTGTAGAGGGCACTTTAATACATGTTTACCTCTGTAGAGGGCACTTTAACACATGTTTACCTCTGTAGAGGGCACTTTAATACATGTTTACCTCTGTAGAGGGCACTTTAACACATGTTTACCTCTGTAGAGGGCACTTTAGACATGCTTTGGTTCTTAGAGGGCACTTTAACACATGTTTACCTCTGTAGAGGGCACTTTAACACATGTTTACCTCTGTAGAGGGCCCTTTAATACATGTTTACCTCTGTAGAGGGCACTTTAACACATGTTTACCTCTGTAGAGGGCACTTTAATACAGGTTTACCTCTGTAGAGGGCACTTTAACACATGTTTACCTCTGTAGAGGGCACTTTAACACATGTTTACCTCTGTAGAGGGCACTTTAATACATGTTTACCTCTGTAGAGGGCACTTTAATACATGTTTACCTCTGTAGAGGGCACTTTAATACAGGTTTACCTCTGTAGAGGGCACTTTAATACAGGTTTACCTCTGTAGAGGGCACTTTAATACATGTTTACCTCTGTAGAGGGCACTTTAATACATGTTTACCTCTGTAGAGGGCACTTTAATACATGTTTACCTCTGTAGAGGGCACTTTAACACATGTTTACCTCTGTAGAGGGCACTTTAACACATGTTTACCTCTGTAGAGGGCACTTTAATACATGTTTACCTCTGTAGAGGGCACTTTAACACATGTTTACCTCTGTAGAGGGCACTTTAACATATGTTTACCTCTGTAGAGGGCACTTTAATACATGTTTACCTCTGTAGAGGGCACTTTAATACATGTTTACCTCTGTAGAGGGCACTTTAACACATGTTTACCTCTGTAGAGGGCACTTTAACACATGTTTACCTCTGTAGAGGGCACTTTAATCTGTAGAGGGCACTTTAATACAGGTTTACCTCTGTAGAGGGCACTTTAACACATGTTTACCTCTGTAGAGGGCACTTTAACACATGTTTACCTCTGTAGAGGGCACTTTAACACATGGTTACCTCTATAGAGGGCACTTTAACACATGTTTACCTCTGTAGAGGGCACTTTAACACATGTTTACCTCTGTAGAGGGCACTTTAATAGACTTACTTACTTACTACTTAAATACAGTAATGAAGTAAAATACTTTTCTGTGTTTTTAGTGTTTTTTAGTGTTTTAGTGTTTTGGTACTAATTCTGGTCCTGACCCGGTCTCAGGTCTGATAAGGAGCAGCTGGTTGAGGAGGAGGACGATGAGCTGAAGGAAGTTCTGGATCTGAGGAAGATCGCTGTTCAGCTGCTGCAGCAGGAGCAGCAGAACCGGTGAGTCCCAGTGGAACGGATCAAACATGAGGCCCGGGGGCCAGAACAGGCCCGATCCGGTCCTCTGAAGGGCCCGATCTGGTCCTCTGAAGGGTCTGATCCGGTCCTCTGAAGGGTCCGATCTGGTCCTCTGAAGGGTTCGATCCGGTCCTCTGAAGGGTCCGATCCGGTCCTCTGAAAGGTCCGATCTGGTCCTCTGAAGGGTCCGATCCAGCTGTCTGAAAGGTCCGATCTGGTCCTCTGAAGGGTCCGATCCAGCTGTCTGAAAGGTCCGATCTGGTCCTCTGAAGGGTCCGATCCAGCTGTCTGAAGGGTCTGATCCGGTCCTCTGAAGAGTCCGATCTGGTCCTCTGAAAGGTCCGATTTGGTCCTCTGAAAGGTCCGATTTGGTCCTCTGAAAGGTCCGATCTGGTCCTCTGAAGAGTCCGATCTGGTCCTCTGAAGGGTCTGATCTGGTCCTCTGAAGGGTCTGGTCCTCTGAAGGGTCTGGTCCAGCCGTCTGAAGGGTTATATTGGGCTGAATATTGATCATTAAAGCTGCAATAATAATAAATTAATTGATTATTTCATTAATCACCAACTAGTTTTAGAATCAATTTATCGATTTTTGTCCAAATTCTCTGGTTCCAGCTTCTTAAATCTGACACTGATTCATATTTTACACCATTTTATCAACAAATATCTGATTATTCTTTTCAATAATTGACCGTTTAAAGAGTCAGTTTCTAATTTCATTGAGAAATTCTACTTAAAACTTAAAAAAATAAATAATAATAATATTCGGTATAATAATAAATACATGTGGAGTCTAATTTATTTAAAAAGAAAATAGGAAAAAATAAAAATGAAGTCAGGAAATTCCAACTTCTATGGTAAAATATTCAGATAAAATCTGTAGAGAAGCAGATGATTATTAAAGAATTGGAGTAAATTACAATATTTTTGTTCCAGTTTTGCTGAGTAAGATGATTTTCCAGGAAAGAATTAACCTCCTGGTGTCAAATAAACAGCTGATCAGTGGTTGGAACTCATAAATCCTCCTGATGTTTCATGGTTATTGTGGTTTTTATAAACATAAAAGGCTGCAGGCATCAAACCAGCTTCATAATTACACAGAAATTGTTCTTCCGCTGAATCTTTTGGCATCGGGCTTCTGATTTTATCGTCTTTTATGGGTTTTCAAGACGGTTACTCAAAGATATAAAAAGCATGTGTTGGAAATATTCAGCCTTCATTTCTATGAATATTTTATCCATTTATTCAAATAATTGAATGAATCACATCTACTACTTCATTATAGTCACTAACAATCATGTTTTTTTTCTTTTCTGTGCAGAAAACAGCATTTTAATGGTTGTTATAGTTGCTGTTTGCACAAATTTGTCCATAAATAAAAACCTATTTATTCCATGTGCAGTTATTTTTTGGAGGATTATTCTAGAGACTAATGATTAAATAGATAAATACACGTCAGGGTTTGTTCATGTTCTCAGGAGAAGGGAGTTTTATTTAAGTATAAAATGACCAGAATGAGATTAAATGCAGGAATCAGACGGATGCTGTAATCTCCATGGCAACAATAAGATGGTTTTAAAGGTTTAGATCCTGAGGAATGCGTCACGTGGAGTCTTCTACCAGGTTTTGCTGAGACTAGATTAGACTCCTTCAAAGTAAAATATCACTTTAAGCTTTAAGCTTTTGTTATTCTGATCTGGTGGATTTTCCCTGACACTGAGTTTCTATGCAGATGATGAGTAAATGGTTCCTGGATCCTAGTTTGAGGACCTCGATGCTCAGGATTCACCTCGAATTGCTTGAAAATTGCCTGTTTTTACTTGTTGACATTAAAATAAATCAATAAATCTCTGAGGGAAGATTCTCCTTTGATGGTCTAAACATGAATTTGGTCAAATCTGGTGTTTTTCATCATATTAATTATGGTTTTGTTCCATTTATTCAACAATAATCAGTCAAATCAAACTCACCAGCTTCACTTTTTGTCTTTTTTGTCCCTGTTTGTCCTGGTCTTCACCCTGGTCCTGATTCTGGTCTTCACCCTGGTCCTGATTCTGGTCTTCCCTCTGGTCCTAATTCTGGTCTTCACCCTGGTCCTGATTCTGGTCTCCACCCTGGTCCTGATTCTGGTCTCCACCCTGGTCCTGATTCTGGTCTCCACCCTGGTCTTTGTCCCGATCTTCTTCACACCGGTCTTCACCCTGATCTTCACCCTGGTCTACAACTTGGTCCTGATTCTGGTCTTCCACCTGATCTTCTTCCCCCTGGTCTTCTTCACCCTGGTCTTCACCCTTGTCTTCATCGTGGTCTTCACCCTGGTCCTGATCCTGGTCTTCCACCTGGTGTTCTTCACCCTGGTCTTCCCTATGGTCTACTTCACCTTGGTCTACACTCTGGTTTTCACCCTGGTCTTCACCCTTGTCTTCATCGTGGTCTTCACCCTGGTCCTGATTCTGGTCTTCCCTCTGGTCTTCTTCACCCTGATCTTCCCAATGATTTCCCCCTAATCTTCACCCTGGTTTTCATCCTGGTCTACCCCCTGGTGTTTACCCCGGTCTTTGCCGTGATCTCCCTCCTCATCTTTACCCTGGTCCTGACCCTGGTCTACCTCCTGGTCTTCCTCCCGGTCTTCCTGCTGGTCTGGGTCTCCAGACGCCGGTCTTTAATCTGCAGAGCCGAGAGTCTGATCCACCGACGGAGAGTGACTGGACGAGCTCACAGGTACCAGGATTCTCTAGATTCTCTGTCGTCTTCTACGGAATCAACAAAAACCGTGTTCGATCCATTAAAGTCTGTGGTTTCATCTCATTTTACTCATGAAAAAAACATCGTTGAATATATTTTATCAAGTTTCATTTGATGAAATTACCGCTGGGTTAATGGTGGTGAGAAGATGGTTAATGGTGGTGAGAAGATGGTTAATGGTGGTGAGAAGATGGTTAATGGTGGTGAGAAGATATAAGGACTTATTCATGTTGGTAAATTGTCTAATGTGCTTCTTTGTCTTGTTGGGAACTGACTATTCGTTTCCAAGAAAATCATGACTCAGGTCTTTATCTCAACACCCAGATTTGAACTCTTATAAAAACCAGTTGACTCATCTTCTAGTGACTCCATCTGTGGGAAATTAAAAACTCAACCTCCCCAAAATACACATACACAGTCATGGAGTACAAATATAACATTACAGGAACCTAAGAAGCTTCTCATTGATTCAACCTGTGTGTGTGTTAAGGAAAAAATGCATCAATCATTGAATGTTTCTCACAAAAATAACAAGATAATTAACTCAACAAGTTATAACTGATAACAGACTTTAACTACTAAGAGTATAAAAATAGATGAGATGCAGCAAATGATGATAAAATCCCATTTTATCAATGGGGGCGACAATAAACATGACATTTTTAGAGAATAATTAAAAAAAAAAATACCAAACTACTGAAATAATCTGGTCCAATCGTCTTCTATAACTAATATAACTATAAGTCCTCATTGTGTTAGAATGTGTTATCAATGGTATTTCAAGTAATAAAAATAGTAGTTAAAGCAGTTTTCCATATTTATTTATATTTATACATCAGACAAATGAGATTTACCGTTAACTTCCATCGTTAGAACGATCATCAGGTCTGATCTTAACCAGTAAAACTGGTAAAAAGAGGCTGATTTTAGACTAATATTGAATAAGTGGTGAGATAAATGACTTACTGGCTTCTACATATTAATTTGATTGATTTAGCTACGAGCTAACTGTTAGCCACTGGCCCCGCCCACTGGAAAACAGCATCTGGACCAAACCACTTTGAGGAATAACGGGGGGGGGGGGGTTATAATTTGTCAACAATTAATAAACACATTGTTTTACATTCATCAGAACTTTCTTTAATATTCCAATTTATTATTTGTGTTTACAAAGATTTTACAGCGACGCAAAACAGACGTTAACCATTAAGGTTATAAACAATCACAGATATGAAAGGTACTAAAATAGACATTTAGCTCCGTGACTATATTTACTAGATAGGTGCATGTGTTTAATTTAGATTCTAAAGAACCAGCTAATTATAGTCTGGAATGAGAAAAAGAAGAAAAGAAACCGCAGCTTCCAGACTGAATGACGCTGAATTCCCAGTTTTAACAACCATGAGTCAGTGTTGTTGCTCATGTGTGGGACAGTAATTACAGTTGTCAGTTGTCTGTGTTTCACACGCTGTTACCAGGTCGTCGTGTCACATCGTGAATCAGGTGCTTTTGTTCTTTCGGATCTAAACCTGCATCACATCCTCTGTTGGTCAACAGCTGAATATCCTTTTGTCGTAACGTTTGCTTCCAGATTCCTGAGTCATTCTGGAAGTTCCAGCAGCAACAAACCTCGGCCTCCTCCTCAGACGGCTCGCAGGTGACTAACCGCAGCACAGGTTCAGTCCTGTTGGTTCAAAGTGCACCGTTCTTATCAAATTACACATGCACAACACAAGCATCTGATTTTAATTGATTTAATTGATGTAAAAGAGCAGATTCTCACGTTCAGAAGCTGGGATCTGACATCTGGGACTGAAAACCTCATCATTTAATCTCTGAAAAAGTCCTTTTACATACATTTATATCAAAATTATAACATTCTAATTGATAGTAAATTGTCTGTTTGGGACATTTTCAGTCGTTTTATAGATAGAAAATAGGAAAATGGTAAATTACTCAATAAGAGAGACCAGGAGATTAATGGAATAATGGAAAAATATATTAATTTACTCCAATTCTTTTATTATATTGTTATTTACATGAGTGATGTTTCTATTTGGTCTGAAGGTTAATGAAATAAGCAAGCACTTTTTAAATTTCATTTTTTAAAGACTTTTATTTTGAAGGTATATGCTGAATTGAATATACAGCATGTATATAAAAAATTCAAGGCTTTTACAAATAAATGGATAAATTCTGTGCGAATATTTTACATTTTCTGAATCATCACAAGTTGTTAAGGTTTTTATTTTTCCTCCTAATGTTTTATTTCATGTCACAGGGAAAAATAAAACAAACAGTTTAGTTTTAAATAATAAATTATAGAATACTGACAATAAACCATGAGCCTCAAACTGATATAAACCAAAGGATAAAGGTGGAATTTATCTGTATATATATGTTGCATCTATTCTATATTGTTTTATATTGAATTTATTTCTATTTATATATATATAGTCTGTTAAATCATTTCTTTTTCTCACATATCACTTGTTCTGTCTCTACTGCTGTCGATAATCCAATTTACCCTCAAAAAATTAAGGGAAAATGTCAAGATTTAGGACCAGAATGTGAGAATATATTTCTGATAATGTGAGTAAAACATCAGTTTTGTGTTTTTTTATTATTCCAGTGCTTCTCTGGATGAAGGCAGCAGTGGATCCTCTGTGCTGAGCGGACAGGTACAAACTCTGCTGCTTTACATCGACACCTCATGTCGTGGTTTCACGTCTCTCTTGTTATTTCTCTGTTGATTCCACAGCCTTCGTCTTCCTGCTCCTTCGACGGCAGCCTGAAGTTAGATCAGTGCGACTCGGAGCCAAAATGGCCTGAAGTCCCTCCGGTTTTCAATCAGAACGAAGAACGGCGCAGGAACAAATACCTGAGGAAAGATTATCTGAAGGTTTGCGTGATTCTTTAATATTTAGGAGAGATTTCTCAGCTCACCTTGTCTGATCTTAACACCAGCAGCTTGGTTTTATTATTTGTTCCCCGAGGGTAAAATAAAATGAAAACCAAATATTTCTGAGACATTTTTAGTGGCGCACCTGCCAACAACTATAACTTATAACTATAATAAAAAAGCTGAACATTATTAAGGTCAAAGAATCCAAATGAACAGGAGTCAAGTCTGGAAATATGTTGAAATAATGTTTTTACGCTTTATGTAAAAGCTGCCGTATAAAGTGTATTAAACACACACTTATATACTGTATAATCTATTATATTTTACCATTAATCCACCAAAAGTATCTCAAATTGGCTTCAATACAATCAAATCCAATTTATTTATAAAGATTCTAGCAGCAAATTACCCACCGTTTTATTTTAAAAGCAACATTTTAAACAACTGAATGAAGTATTTTAGATGCAAAATATTCAGAGAAAGTATATTTACAGTTGTTATGTGTTATGTGTATTTTTTGATCTGATTTGTCTTTTTGGATGAATTTATTCCTATTAATAATCAGAAGATTCCTTTAAATCAAACATTTATGTCAGAACTTTGAGTAAAAACACATTTTTGTCCTGAACTCTTCACACGTCCAGGTGAGAGAAACCGTATCACTGCACGTGAACAGTTACAGAAAACCTGTTTCTACAAGTTGAGCTGTTGTTTATCATGAAAACACGACACAAAATACAAAAGGAGCAACAAACACATGCCTGTTTCCCTGATCATTTCAAAATAAAAGCATTTCCAACCATAAATAAGGTATTTTCAATAATTGGTGAGTTTTACACAAGTTTTTTTCCTTATTTAGTTTGAATTTTAATGAAATAAGTAAAAGTTCCCTTTGATATTACTAATAATGAATGAGAAGAAACACAAGTTTCATTATTTTAATATTTATTACCACAAAATATATGAAATCCACTGAATCTGACTATATCTCTGCCTTATTAATGTATTCTATAGACTAACACTTGAAACATTAAAGTAGTTTAGATTAAAATGAGATTTAGTTTGTTTAGTTTTTACATGAAGATTTGACTGTTCATTTAAAAACAGATAATTTCATATAGAATAAGTGAGACATGTTGTTTTTTCTTATATCATCTCTGCTGTTCTGTTAATTGAAGGTTAATTAATTGTTTGGTTAATTCATTGGTTTTCAGAAATGGAACCCAGTAGTAAGATTAAATGGAAACAGGTTTATTCTCTTTTGGGGAAGTAGAGTTCCACAAAAATCCACAAGAGTTCAAAATCAAACAGAAAATCGTGAGGACAACAGTGATTGGTGTAAAGAAGAATCAGGTGTGAATCAGGTGTGGATCAGGTGTGGATCAGGTGTGGATCAGGTGTGAATCAGGTGTGAATCAGGTGTGGATCAGGTGTGAATCAGGTGTGGATCAGGTGTGGATCAGGTGTGGATCAGGTGTGGATCAGGTGTGGATCAGGTGTGGATCAGGTGCGAATCAGGTGCGAATCAGGTGCGAATCAGGTGTGACGGTAATACCCTCAGTGACCAACAGGAAGTCAAATCATCACACACTCTGCTATGAGCAGAACATTAATCTACAAAAATAATATAAATAACCTCATGAATAAATAACACACACACACACACACACACACACACAGACAGACGCTTTGGGACTGAAACAGCCTTTAATCATTAATGTTAGTCATCTCATTCTTCATTCCTTCATTCATTCTCTCCTTCTACCTCTCACCACCTTCTCCTGGTAATTTACAGCCGTTTATCCTGATATTTCATCAGTGAAACGCAGACATTGTTGTGGTTAAATATTTCGTGTGAATTTCCTCGGAGGTCGTCGTCATGCCGGTTGACCTCAGGCAAATATCGTCAGCGTGTGAACGGCGAGAGAATGGGAGGCTCTGTTCTTCACCCTGACGTCTCCATCCACAACGCCATCGGGAATTAATGTTCTCCAGTCTGTGGTTGTTCACAGGAAAAGATATTTCTGGAAATCTGTTAACATTTCCGGAAAATAACCCTTATCTGAGTTTTTGTTTTATCAAAAATGCTTAACACAAGTCCTAAAAGCACACATTCAAACTGCTAAATACCTATTTCCTGCAAAATGAAGCACTGCAACAACCTAAACTACAAATATCTACAAATTTAAGAATCATTCATCAGGTTTCTATAAATGTACATTTTGTGTTCTTGTCATTTAAAATTCCATTTGTACCATTGTGGTACAAAATGTCCAATAGAACACTCGTTGATAGCGTGTGTTTTTCCAACATTGGATTGCACCACATGGCATTTTTGATTTTATCCCAAATACATCAAACATATCACACTCACTTTAGTAGTTTTGCCAGAATATTAAAATAGTTCAAGTAAAGTAGTTCAAATTGTAGAAGACTCATAGAAGTGTTTGGAGATACACACACATGCTGCATGCACAGCAGGTATATTTACACAAAATATAAAAAAAAAACAGTAAACTAAAAAGAAAATTCTGAAAAAAAGTATCAATTATCTTCCACTATTATCACACCTTCTATTGTTGTAAAAAGGGTGCTCACCTGTGGTGTTTTTATGGTGCTACTTCCTGGTTGAAGTGAGGTGTGTGGTCAGGTGACTCATTTATTAGCCAATTAGCTCAATTTGAGACGTGTGATCTCATGTGTGATTGGTTCTTTTGCAAAGAACCGTGTTCAGTGCATTTAAACAGTGGCGATTTGCATTGCAAAATGTGCGTAAAGCAGAAAATGTGTTTAGAGTTTTGGAGACTTGCATGAGTGCTACGCTAATGTGATATTAGCATGTTAGCAACTGGAAAAAGAGAAGTGTAAATAATGAACAAATCAAAATCAGCATAGAAAACGAAGCGGTAATCTCAACTGGATCATCTTTTAACCGATTTCTTGTAATTTGTTTAATTAATGCTACGCTAATTATTAAAAGCGATTCCCGTTACTATGGCAACGCAGTCGCTGTCTTTGTCCCCATTCATTCCGGGTGGGAGAGTCTCCTGAGGCCAGAGTGGGTGATGTCATCGTTAGAGTGGAGAGGGAGAGAAAATAGCTCTGAAAAATACATTTATAAATTGCGGGAGTAACTGCTACGCTCACTGCACATCAATAGTTTTTATATCGAAACATAGGCACGACCGTCCCGATCGATAAAATACCACTAACCAAGCTGTGGGTTCGGCGGTTTTGTCGCTACGACCCTCTAAACGCAGCTTGGTCCCTCTTTTGCTCCCATTCAGTCCAATGTTAAATTTGAATTTGAAAATCCTTGATTTTCAAAATCTTCCTACTATTTAACCTTCTTCTGTGCTCACATTTTTTGAGGTACAGAAATATTTATTATATCAGTGCGACCGGGCGATTGTCAGCTCTCGGAAGATATGATCATTTTGTCTCCATCTTTTACGGTTTTTGAATTATGAGCATTTGTTTGGGGTGTGTTCCAACCAGAGGTAGACTTTCTGCCTGCCCAGATTTAATCGGTTAGTGATGTCATCAGAGCACATGCCAGAGCAGTTAGTCACCATGGTAACAGCCCAGCTGGTCAGCAACTCAGGCTGAAAGCTGATTGGCTGAATGGTTTTCATCAATAACTTTGGATCTAAACCTCCTACAACCATATAACTTGGTGGAGATCATGTTGAAGACCAATCAAACTAATTCCATAGTATTGGGGCCCCGCCTCCTCAAAACTGATTGGCTCATGGATTTTGATTCAATTGATTCCCATGCACTGACCCCCAACAGCCCCAGAGCCCACTGTCACAATTTCCATGGGAATTGTCTAGTTACTCAATACTTTTGCATCTAATATATTTATCAGTTGTTATTTAATCACCTTTGCCTTTACAAAAAATTAGCTTTTTTTCAGTAACATTGGGTTTTACTACAGATAAAAATACTTTATTTAGTGTTGGAGCTGAGGTTTTTTCATATGATTTATGAATAAAACTCAATGCTGATCCTGGATCAGGAGGTTTAGGATTTTAACAGCCTGAACAACATGTGTTGTGCTATTATCATTATCATCCAAAAAAGCTATTTCTATGTAATCCACAACAAAAATCCACAGAACAGACGTCTCTCTTGCATCTATAGTGGAAATCCTTGTCCAACCGGTGACCATGAACAGAAAAACCAATGGACAACTGGCATCAAATCATAAATATATTTGTGTTTTACAGTACAAGTGTCAGAGTGCTCGGAAGAACTCCAGTGGGAACGACGACTGCGAGGTGTGTGCAGATCTATTTATGTCTGATATCTTTTCTAGTACTGAGCTTATTAATCTGATTTTATTTTTGTCTCCAGGACGGTTTGCGCAACGCCGACTTCAGCACCACCCTGACTGTTTTTGGGCTGAAGCCAAGATCAGGTAACGCAGCTTTAATGCAATTGTGTTTAGGTGTAAATGAGTCATGTGATAAAGTCATTGACACCTGTATGTGGCTCATTGTGCGTCTGTTAATTATTTGGATAACAGTTTTTCTTGTATTACAGAGACAACCGGACATGTTAGGACACATATCTCTGTGACATGATAATATGCAGAAACAGTGTCTTCTGCTGATGTGAAAACTTTTTCTCTCGACACAAAGCCAAAATATTTTTCGACACTGGCACTCCCACGTATTTGAGTTCCTGGGAAGTTGTTTATTTAATGTTTATCTGTTCCACATCAGTGTAGAATACAGTGCCTCATTCTTTGTTTGTAAGACAGCAGCTCTACAGGGATTCTTTCTTCTTCTTCTTTCTAAATGACCCTAAATATACCCCAAAAGTAAGTTTTGTCACAACCTGGCAAAATATTTGCATTAATGTTTGTGGCTAAATCTCTCTGGAGCCTCCTGGAAAATAAAAAAAATAAATAAAAGTGAGCCCCTCGCCCCAGATTGACATAAAAAAGATATTCACTACACATGTTCAATACGTCTAGATGCATCAAAAAGTCTGTTGGACCAACATCCTAACACCGACAGGAAGTCGGCCACAAGGCAGTTTTCCCTGGTTTGGACCTGAGTTCTCACCAAAGTTGGTCATCTGGTGCGAGGTCAAGTGGACTTAGACCACCTCTTTTTGGGGGTCTAGGTCCAATTGATCACCAACGAAGTCCAACTGAACTAAGCACCTTCGGTTTGAATAGACCTTCTGGTGAAAGCACCAACTGCTGTTAGTGTGAAATCACCCTGAGGCAGAATAAACAGGGTCGAAAACCCAAAGCAAGATTCTGACTAAAGATTCCTGGTGGCAAACAGAAAAACATAGCGTTTGTTTTGCTTTTTCCCCACAATGTGGATTTGTTGCCATGGCATCGCTTTGAGCCGTCTGATAATACAGATAAAATCCAGACCACCTCTTTTTGGAGATCTGTGGGTGCTTTCACACCACTACTTTGATTATTTGATCCACACCAGTCAATAAAATGTTTACTAATTAGCATGTAGAGTCCAGTGTCGTCTGCTTTCACACTTGCAAACCAACCAAAATTGGTCCAATTGATGTTTCATCAATTTTTACATTCCAGTAGAAATAAACACCAATTCTGACTCATTATGGAGCGACATGTTGGCTCATTGCTACTTGCTCTTATCTTGGTGTTTTACATTAGCTGTATTGGCTGTTTTTTGGCAAAATATCCAATTACAAAATGCATTTGCAGAACAATCTGGTGGCGCAGAGTCGCCAAAGATAGAAGGTAGCTATGGAATAATTGGTATCCCCTTGTATGGATTATTTGGTCCACACCAGGTGGACTGTTTTCACAACTGCAAATCAGCCAAAATTGGCCCGTTTGCCATTTCATCAATGTTTATCTTTGTGTCTTACAAACTCTGTTTTGGCCAATTCCAAAATGCATTTGGAGAACAATCTGTGGATGCACTGGAGTCATCGAAGATGTACAGCTCGTCATTTCAGGCAGTGGAGATGCGTAATTCAAAGAATAAATCATGTCATATGGGCTGAATATTGTTCCAAAGACCCACAACATAGCTATCTAATAATAACTATTCCCTGATTTGTTCTCACCAGAGGAACCGCATCAAAGTTTTCATTTGGTGCAGAATCAAAGACAGAGACCACCTCTTATTTGGTAATTTAGGTATTAATTTACTAATTAGCATATAGGCTCCACTGTGGTCTGCTTTCACACCTGCAAACCAACCAAAAATTGGTCCAATTGACGTTTTGTCAGGAAACAGGAAATGAAATGATTAGTATTATTGATGCATGGATGGACCAGAGTTCACATTCTCCCCAGAGCAAAGGTCGACTGTGGGTGCAGGTTTTTGTTCCAACCAAGTAGTTATGTACCTGATTCTATTAATCAACCACTAGGGCCCATGCTAAGGACCTTCATTAGTAGAATCAGGTGTGTAACTGCTTGGCTGGAACAAAAACCTCCACTCAAAGCAGCTCTACAGGACCAGGGTTGGAGGCTCCCGCCCTGGTCCTAGATAGTCAAGAGTCAAGTGGACTTAGACCACATCTTTTTGGAGGTATCGGTCCGTTTGGTTTAGCGACTAATGCTTTTACACCAACTAAAATAAAAGCTCCTTTGGTTGAAATAGATGTTTTTGGTACACATCAAGCACCCTGAGACATAATTAGAGCAAACAGTCACGAAAAACCAGAGCCAGATCCTGACTGAGGAACTCTCGTGGCACTGTTTGTTTTTTCTCTCCTTGGCGTTGCTTTGATTCATCTGACAACACAGATAATATCCAGGTTTCATGCTTAGATATCATCTGTGGTGAAGATGAATCCAATATTCGATATTTATGAGGGTTTTTTGGGTTTATTTAGCATTTTACGAGGATAATGGGAACATGTATCTTTAATATACACTGCTGAATTACTGGAAAAGTCAGTGGTGATTTCTAGTAGTTTTATGTTCCTGGGAACTGAACTGTTCTTTATTATTTCAGCCTTCACCAGAGGAAGCCGTCAGGAGTACACCTCCACTGACCCCAGTTTCACTATGAGGAGGAAGATGGAGCACTTGAGAGAGGAAATGGAACAGATAGGCCTTCTACGGCAGGTCAGATACTTCACAGCTTCTTCATGCTTAACCCCTTGACCTCCAGCCCTTTTTTAGGTTTAGGACATCCCCATAGTCAGTAGGGTATGTCTGGAATAAACACAGAGATGTTGGTCGACACTAAACGACCATTTATTGATCTCAAATAAACATTTTCATCCCAAAACAGCAACAAAAAAACACATTTTTTGTTCGTCGCTTCAAACAAGCGTCTTTTTACTGTAGTGTTTTTTGGCTGCTAGTTTACTGAGTTTTTGTCATAAAGCTACACTGATGGTACCGTTGGACTCGTCACAGTCTCAGCTTTCATATAAGATGTCATTTGTTTGTATAACATGAAGTGGGTTGGCTTTATGATCGTATACCGATTTTCATATTTGTTCATTAATTAGCTTGGTGTTGGAGTTGTGTTTGGTGTGTGTAAATATGACTTATATGTGCGTGTAGTGGAGTTTCTCCTGTTTAATTTGATGTATAGCTTCACTATATTTGTACATGATTAGTGGAGCAATCTCCAAAATCCCCTGTGGGGGGACCCTGGAGTTTAACGGGTTAAGACAATCAATCAATCAATCAATTAATTAATCAGTTTATTTGTCCTGTGGAGGGAAATATTCATTTAATACATCCCCTGCCTGATCCCCTGATTTAACCCCTTAATGCCTATTGTCGCAAATTCCCATCAAACTGTTTCCATTCCTCCTGCAGCAGAGATATCATATACATTCTTCCCCCAATGCTGGTTTGTTAAAGTGAGTTTCAATAGCAGAAACATGGAGGTCCAGCTCAGGCTGGTCCAATACAGGAGCTGATTCAGATGCTGTGGGTCACTGGTCAGTGGTTAAAGTGAGCAGCAACACTGGAAATGACCAACATGTAAAGACCAGACTGTTTTCAAATGCTCAAAGTTCAAAGTTCATCTGAGCCTCAACAAGAACCACAACTGATGAATGAATTCCACCAGTAAGAACCAAAGGGTCCAATTCACTGGATGACTTTACAAAGATGTTGGGTTGACCCCTGACCCCTCTAGTTATAGTATAGTAGTTAGTATATATTTACTAGTTATAGTATAGTAGTTAGTATATAGTTATAGTAACTAGTTATAGTATAGTAGTTAGTATATAGTTATAGTAACTAGTTATAGTATAGTAGTTAGTATATAGTTATAGTAACTAGTTATAGTATAGTAGTTAGTATATAGTTATAGTAACTAGTTATAGTATAGTAGTTAGTATATAGTTATAGTTACTAGTTATAGTATAGTAGTTAGTATATAGTTATAGATACTAGTTATAGTATAGTAGTTAGTATATAGTTATAGTAACTAGTTATAGTATAGTAGTTAGTATATAGTTATAGTTACTAGTTATAGTATAGTAGTTAGTATATAGTTATAGTTACTAGTTATAGTATAGTAGTTAGTATATAGTTATAGTAACTAGTTATAGTATAGTAGTTAGTATATAGTTATAGTTACTAGTTATAGTATAGTAGTTAGTATATAGTTATAGTAACTAGTTATAGTATAGTAGTTAGTATATAGTTATAGTAACTAGTTATAGTATAGTAGTTAGTATATAGTTATAGTTACTAGTTATAGTATAGTAGTTAGTATATAGTTATAGTAACTAGTTATAGTATAGTAGTTAGTATATAGTTATAGTAACTAGTTATAGTATAGTAGTTAGTATATAGTTATAGTTACTAGTTATAGTATAGTAGTTAGTATATAGTTATAGTAACTAGTTATAGTATAGTAGTTAGTATATAGTTATAGTTACTAGTTATAGTATAGTAGTTAGTATATAGTTATAGTAACTAGTTATAGTATAGTAGTTAGTATATAGTTATAGTAACTAGTTATAGTATAGTAGTTAGTATATAGTTATAGTTACTAGTTATAGTATAGTAGTTAGTATATAGTTATAGTAACTAGTTATAGTATAGTAGTTAGTATATAGTTATAGTAACTAGTTATAGTATAGTAGTTAGTATATAGTTATAGTTACTAGTTATAGTATAGTAGTTAGTATATAGTTATAGATACTAGTTACAGTATAGTAGTTAGTATATATTTACTAGTTATAGTAGTTAGTATATATTTACTAGTTATAGTAGTTAGTATTTAGTTGTAGTTACTTAGTTATAGTGTAAATTCATTTTGTGGCTTTAATAAAAGATGTTACCACCAGTTACCATTATTTCCTCCCTAGAGTAACACGGGTTATTTTAACAGCTGGAGTGTATCCATTACATGTTCAGACCTGTGTGGAGTTCCTCGATGACACAGACCATTGAGTCTCAGTCCTATCACAAATAGTTTTAGTCCCAGTTCAGATTCTACAGGCCAGGACATGCATTCTTTTTAAACTAAGTGATCAGAAGCAAAAATTGCTTTCTAATTCAATGGAAAAACTTGTTTTGGCAGCTAAGGACTCCTCACAAGACTCTGAGATGGTAGCGTGATGTGCAAAGCTGTACAATTTGACAGGTGACAGGTGTGAGCAATTACTATAAAAAAAACATTTCTGCACAAAGACCCACGAGGCAGCTATGAGACAATTAGTTTCCCCTGGTTTGGACCTGAGTTCCACCAGAAGAACCTCTGGTGTGAGGTCAAGTGGACTTGGACCACTTCTTCTTGGAGGTCTTGGTCCAATGAAACCAACTGAACTCAGCACCGTTGGTTCGTAATGGACCATTTGATGAAAGCACCAACTGCTGTTGTGAAATCACCCGGAGGCATAATAAACAGAATAGAAACAGCCAGTGACATGAAGCTTGGCCAGGACATGCATTCTCTTTAAATTAATTAAATTATTAATTAAAGCAAAAAAAGACTTTCAAATTCAATGGAAAAACGTGATGTGGCAGCCAAAGACTTCTCACAGGACTCTGAGCTCATGGCGTGATGTGTAAATTGTGCAAAGCTGTACAGTTTGACAGGTGACAGATGTGATCGCTTACAATAAAAGCAAAGCAATCAAAAGCATTTAATCCATGTCCAAGTATTGCATGTGTTTCTGTGTGTATGTTCTCTGCTTCCAGTTCTTTGGTTTCTTTAGTCTCTATAATAATAAACTGATGAACTTTGGGTTGTGGACAAAAAAAAAGACATTTTAGGTTGAATCTTCAGTTTTGATTTTATTTTATAAAACTAAGTGATTAATCGTTCCATCAAAAATAAAATAAATCTGCAGAAACACATGCTATCAACACGTTCTATATTCTGGGTGGATTATATATTTAAAATTTATCATTTTTTTGCAGATGAAGATTCAACCTAAAATGTCTTTTTTTGTCCACAACCCAAAGATCATCAGTTTATTATTATAGAGACTAAAGAAACCAGGAAATAATCAGAGAAGAGAAGCTGGAACCAGAGAATTTAGACATTTCTACTTAAATCTGTTCCATGAGATTTAACATCTCTAACAAGATTTGAAGCAGCAAAAATACCAGGAATTCACCAAAAAAACACAGGAAATATATAAAACAATGACAAAAAGTCCCAAAGTCATGTTAATTTTTGGTTTACAGTGTTTTGGGGGCTTTAAAAGCCGCTGAATTCAGATAATATACATATAATAATAATATACATATCTAAATATAAAAACAGTACAGTACAGATATAAGAGAGATTGTGGATTGTTGTGGATAGAAAAGACATTTTCGGTTGATTCTTCAGTTTTGGAAACACTGATCCACATTTTTAGATCAACATGTCTTGACTTTGCTTCGGTTTTATGACCGGCGCTGTTCCGTGAGATTTAACAAGACTCTGCAGGACTGTGTTCAAAGCTGGGGTTTGTCTGATTTTGGATTTTGTTATTAATAAAATACTGTGAAACGAAAGAGAATAAATGTGTGACAGTTACGATGAGACCAATAAACCTTGGTATTCAGCAGTGGTGTGAAAAGTACACACATTTGTTAAGTAAAAGTATTGATACTGCAGTTTAAACAGTATCCACATGACGTCTTTACTCAAGTAAAAGTACAAAAAAACATGAAACTTAAAGCAAGAGTAACGACACCATTCGTTTTAAAAATGTAATCAATAGAAAGTACAGATATCTGTGTGAAAATGTGATGAGTAGAAGTCAGAAGTAGGCAGAAAAAATAGTAATGGGATAAAGTATAGATACCTAAAAAGTGTACTTAAGTATTTGTACTTCGTTACTTGACACGTCTGGTATTCAGCCAGCCAGTCATCTTCTATACCAGGGTCACATGGTCAGCTGCAGCCAATCCCAGCCCATTACAGCGAGAGGCAGCCAATCATTGGTTGCCAGCCAATCATGGGGCAATTTAGAGTCTCCAATTAACCTCAGCATGTGTTTGGACTGTGGGAGGAAGCCGGTGAAAACCCACCAGACACAGAAAGGTCCCAGACCCAGGACCAAGGAGGTCTTGACCCTGTGACCTTCTTGCTGTGAGGAAACGGCGCTAACCCCTGCTCCACCGTGTCGCCCACATGTTGGTGTTTTCATATGAAATTCTTTAAATCCCCAAAAACCCCTGGTACGTGGCAGCATTGAGTCATAAATCACAGTAGAAAACCTGAGCTCCAACACTAAATACAGTATTTTTACCTGCAGTAATATATATCATCATCATTCATTTAATGGTGGATCATTTAATCATTTTGAGTCATTTTTTTAAAAGAAAATGTCCAATTTCTCTGGTTCCAGCTCATTATTTTACTAGTTTATTAGTTTATTATTATAGAGATTAAAGAAACCAGGAAATAATCAGAGAAGAGAAGCTGGAACCAGAGAATTTAGATGTTTTCTTATTAAAAATGACTCAAATTGATTTAAAAGTTATGAATAACTCTAAAATTCATCCAATTAAAGTTGTGTTTTAGACTAGATTCTGAAATTATGTTCAGGTTTACAGCTGCAACTAACAACTATATTGATAGTTGATTAATCTGTTGATTATTGAAACAATTAATTAATTATTTCTTTGGTTCATAAAATGTTGTAAAATGTGAATCAGCGTTTCCTCAAAGCTGAAGATTCAACCTAAAATGTCCAAAGATCATCAGTTTATTATTATAGAGACTAAAGAAACCAGGAAATAATCAGTGAAGAGAAGCTGGAACCAGAGAATTTAGACATTTTCTTCTTTAAAATGATTTGAATCAATTATCAAAATAGTTGATGATTAATCAACTAATCGTTGCAGCTCTAAATTCAACTAAACCTGTATTTTAGACTAAATTACTACTGGAGAGTTTACTTCTGGTTCATTTTCTGAAAGTAATGAGCTGCAACGATTATTCTGATTAATCTGTCATTAACACGATTAGTTGGTTGACTTTATGAACCAAACAACTAATCGATTAATCATTTCAATCACTTTCCTATTATAGAAGATTAAAGAAACCAGGAAATAATCAACAAAGAGAAGCTGGAACCAGAGAATCTGGACGTTTCCCTCTTTATAAACGACTCTAATCCCCACTCACCTGTTTGTATTTCTGCAGAACATCGAGTCCAGACTGAAGGTGCTGCTCCCAGACGACGTTGGAGCCGCTCTGATGGACGGAGTTGTCCTTTGTCATTTAGCCAATCACATCTGTCCTCGCTCCGTCGCCAGCATCCACGTCCCGTCACCTGCAGTGGTGAGCTCCAAATAACACCCAGTTAAACTCTTAAAATATACCCAGCATGCAACTTTTTCTTTAGATTTTTCCAAAGTAAAATGTGTGATATGGCTGAAAATCCATATTGGGATATACTTGTACATTGCTGCTTCTTGCAATAATAATATATATAATATTATATATATACAGTATATATATAAAACAACAGGTTCCAAGGAGCCAAACTGCTAAATGTATTTTTTTAAAAAGAGAAGCTAACAAGATATAAATGAAATATTTGTATATAACAATTTATTTAGCTAAAAAGCTAAATAAATGTTTATTTCTATTAACCTTCTATAGTGTTCCCATATGGCAACAATTACTTTAGCATAATATTTCTAAAAGGTTGTGATATAAAATCTATGTTTTTACAGTTAGGCGTGAAAAGGAGGCTTTTATTTTGAAGGACATACGATTTATGAGGGGTATCCCTATTGCTGATTTGACATGTGAGCATCATTGCCTCACAACCAAAGCTTGTCTTTTATTAAATTAGACCAATTAGACAAATGTTGAGTAGAATTATATTTTATTCCATTCGTAGTTTTCAACAATTATCTTGTTCGATGCAAACAGGATGAAATTAATCGTCTTTATCTAATATTTTTGAGGTTTTAATCAAATTTGTATGAGTTTTATCTCAAAATGTGTCTGTTTATCTAATAATTTTAGTCTTTTTCTCTTGCAATAACAATCATAAAAAAATAACTAAAATCAAGAAAATGAAAAAAAAAATGATTCAAGATAATTCTACTCAATATTGTACAATATTTTCCTGCCTCCTGATGACTTTTAATGCTCCCCTGTGTCTTTCCTGCATCATTTTATGCTGTAAATATTTATTTATGTAAAGAAATAATTAAATTCATGCATCAGTTGAAGCTATAATCTAATATAATGCAGCAGCTTTCACATATTTACTCTTCTATAGAACAAATCTCATCTAATATTCTCCTTGCTGCACATATAGCATTATTAACTTTTCTTATTTTTCAAAATAAAAGTCCCCCAATCAGAGTTAAATGGTTCATCTATAGTTGGACCAATGCAGCCATTTTGGAAAAATATGATTAAGTTGATAAAAAGATCACTGTTATTATATAGAAAAGGTTTAGTTGTGTTGATTTGGTTGATTAATTCATTAATCAACACATTAATTCCCCTTAAAGATAAATGGTGATATTGTTCGATGGATCTTTGAGGTTTTATTTAAACACTGAGACACATAAAGAGTTTCTTAAGCATAAATAATCTTCTGCATCAATTTCTGCTGTAAATCTTTATTTATGTGAAGGAAAACATCAATTCAAACTATAATCTAATATAATACAGCAGACTTTCACATATTTAATCCATAGAACTATTGTTTTTTCTTATTTTTCAAAATAAAAGTCCCCCAATCAGAGTTGAATCCAGTGATGGTTCATCTAGAGTTGGACCAATGCAGCCATTTGTAATGAATATGCAGTAAAGGTCGTATTTAATCTGTATCAGGTCACAGTTTATCTTCACAGGACAACTTTTATTCTTCATATTTGTAGTTTAGGACACGGTTTTTGCTCGTTTGCTCGTATCGTCTCATCTCTTCCTCGTTAACATGACTGATGTTCTGACTTCCAGCCAAAGCTCAGTATGGCTAAATGCCGCCGGAACGTGGAGAACTTCCTGGACGCCTGTAAGAAGCTGGGAGTGACGCAGGTAATAACCTCACCAAGCACCAATCAGTGGATTAACAACATCAAATATATGGATTTACTGGAACATACTAGAACTACCCCCCTAATGTTGGAATTAAAGGGTTAGTCCTTATTTCTCTCAGGAGGATCCCAGAACTGCAACGATTAGTCAATTAATTTGAACAATTTGATAGTTGATTGATTAATTAGAGTCATTTTTAATTAGAAAATGTGTAAATTCTCTGGTTCCAGCTTCTCTTCTCTGATTATTTCCTGGTTTCTTTAGTCTCGATAATAATAAACTGATGATCTTTGGGTTGTGGACAGAAAAAGACATTTTTAGACCAAACAACTAATTGATTAATCATTTCAAATCGATTAATCAACTATCAAAATGGTCATTAGAATGAAAATGGTCCCAGTTTCTCAAGTCTGATTATTTTCTTGTTTCTTGAGTCTTTTACAATAGAAACATTTACTAAACTAAAACATTTTACAGCATTTTATGAACCAAACGACTAATTGATTAATCGTTTCAATCGATTAATCAACTACCAAAATAGTCATTAATTGCAGCTCTAAACCTGAACGTACTTTCAGAAAATAAATATTAAACTCTCTAAAAAAGAATTGATTCTAAAATACAATAAATTAGTTGGATGAATTTTAGAGCTGCAACAATTAATCGATTAATCGATTAGTTGACTCTAATTGATTAATCAATTAGAGTCATTTTTAATTAGAAAACATCTAAATTCTCTGGTTCCAGCTTCTCTTCTCTGATTATTTCCTGGTTTCTTTAGTCTCTATAATAATAAACTGATGATCTTTGGGTTGTGGACTGTTGATCTGGACATGGATCATTTTGAGCATGCTTTTATTTTGAAGGGCCCTATTTTGACTGTATTCCCAGTTTAATATTTAAATTTTCATGGTTTATTCATAACAAATATCTGTGTTTATGGTCCTAAAGCAGCTTTAGCAACAATACAGTCTGCCTCAATCAATTAATTGATTAATTGATAATTATTACATGAATTGATTAATGGATTAGAGTCATTTTAAAGAAGAAAATGTCTAAATTCTCTGGTTCCAGCTTCTCTTCTCTGATTATTTCCTGGTTTCTTTAGTCTCTATAATAATAAACTGATGAAAAAAAAGACATTTTCAGTTGAATCTTCATCTTTGGAAACACTGATCGACCATTAAATGAATGATGATGATATATATTGATGCTGTAACAGTAACATTGGGTTTTACTACAGTTAAAACTACTGCATTTAGTGTTGAGGTTTTCTACTGTGATTTAGAATTTCATCTGAAAATACCAACAAGGTTTATTGGTCTCATCGTAACCGTCACTCGTCTATTTTCTCTCGTTTCACAATATTTTATGAATAACACCCGCAGCTTTGAACACAGTCCCAATCCCTCTATCTGAATTCAGCAGCTTTTAAAGCCGCTAAAAACATTGTAAACCAATAATTAACAAACAAAACTAATGACTTTGGGCCTTTTTGTCATTGTTTTATATATTTCCTGGTGTTTTTTGGTGAATTCCTGGTATTTTTGCTGCTTCAAATCTTGTTAGAGATGATAAAATTCCAAATAAAAAACAGCAAAGTGTAGAATATGGGACATTTAAATGGTAGAAACATAATCTACCAGACCCTGTTTTTACTGTAGTGTTTTTAGCTGCTAGTTTACTGAGTTTTTGTCATAAAGCTACACTGATGGTACCGTTGGACTCGTCACAGTCTCAGCTTTCATATGAGATGTCATTTGTTTGTGTAACATGAAGTATCAGAGCGCTAGCCATCAAAATGTGGCGAGTGGGTTGGCTTTATGATCGTATACCGATTTTCATATTAGTTAATTAATTAGCTTGGTGTTGGAGTTGTGTTTGCTGTGTGTAAATATGACTTATATGTGCTTGTAGTGGAGTTTCTCCTGTTTAATTTGATGTATAACTTCACTATATTTCTACATGATTAGTGGAGCAATCTCAGGAGGAAGCTGGAGTTTAACGGGTTAAATAAAGTGTAAACACCTTCTCATTCAATGTGTTTTCTTTATTTTCATGACGAAGGCATCAAATCTATGAATGAACACATGTTTATGGTGTTCTGTACTTCAGGGTTACATGTTTTATATTGTAGTTTCTTCTAAAAAACAACAACAACCCTGATAAGACACAACTATGCAGTGAAAACCATTGAGGTGACGACCTGTTGAGTGTATAAAGCAGGAATCAGAGTAAAGAGTGAAGAAACTAGAAAATAAAACCTGTTTTCAGTTATTTCACCTGTTTTTGTTAAATACATAACACCATAAACACGTGTTCATTCATAGTTTTGATGCCTACAATGTAAATTATATCCTTTCTATTTCATATCTACCTTATATCTGTTATACTTGTACTATAATCTTTATATATTGTACCATGTAGTGATAACAAGGCAAGGCAAGGCAAGTTTATTTGTATAGCACATTTCAACAACAAGGTAATTCAAAGTGCTTTACATAAAACCTTAAAAGCATCAAGATACAATTTAAGACAGTTGATTAAAACAATTTAAAACAGTTGATTAAAATAAAAAAATAGATATAAAATAAAAATAAGAAATAAAAATTAAGAATTAAAATTTATAACTTCGAAATTAAAACAAAGAACAAGTTACAGTACAGTGCAGAGTAATTAAGAATGATATTAGCAGTAGGCAGCATTGAACAGAAAAGTCTTCAACTGTGATTTAAAAGCAGTGAGAGTTGCGGCAGACCTGCAGGTCTCTGGGAGTTTGTTCCAGATCTGTGGGGCATAGAAACTGAACGCTGCTTCTCCATGTTTAGTTCTGACTCTAGGAACAGAGAGCAGACCTGATCCAGATGATCTAAGAGGTCTGGATGGTTCATAAGGGATCAGCAGATCTGCAATATACCTAGGCCCTAGACCATTCAGGGCTTTATAAACCAGTAAGAGTATTTTAAAGTGAATTCTTTGGCAGACAGGAAGCCAGTGCAAGGACCTTAGAACTGGACTGATGTGGTCTACTTTTTTAGTCCTAGTCAGGACTCGAGCGGCAGCATTTTGAATCAGCTGCAGCTGTCTGATTGACTTTTTAGAGAAGCCTGTAAAGACCCCATTGCAGTAGTCTAGTCTACTGAAGATAAAAGCATGGACAAGCTTTTCCAAATCTTGCTGAGACATCAGGCCTTTAATCCTTGATATATTCTTCAGGTGGTAGTAGGCTGACTTTGTAACGTTTTTTATGTGACTATTGAAATTCAAGTCTGAGTCCATAACTACACCCAGATTTCTAGCTTGGTTTGTAGGCTTTAACATTGCTGATTGAAGATGAGCGCTGACTTTCAATCGTTCTGCCTTGGCTCCAAAAACAATTACCTCAGTTTTATCTTTGTTTAATTGGAGAAAGTTCTGGCACATCCAATCATTAATTTGTTCAATGCATTTACTCAGTGTTTGTATTGGATTATGATCTCCTGGTGATATACTGATGTAAATTTGTGTGTCATCTGCATAATTATGGTAACTTATTTTATTTTCTTTCATAATCTTAGCGAGTGGGAGCATGTAAATGTTGAATAGTAGAGGCCCCAGAATTGAACCTTGGGGGACCCCACAGCTTATGTCTATATGTTCAGATGTGTAGTTGCCTATAGACACAAAGTAGTCTCTGTCCTTTAAGTAGGATTCAACCCATTTTAGTGCTGTGCCAGTAAGTCCCACCCAGTTCTCCAGTCGGTGTAATAATATGTTGTGGTCAACCGTGTCAAATGCGGCACTGAGATCCAGTAATACTAAGACTGAAATTTTGCCATTGTCTGTGTTTATGCGGATGTCATTACAGACCTTAACTAGAGCAGTCTCAGTGCTGTGGTGGGGTCGGAAACCTGACTGGAAGTCATCAAAACAGTTGTTCAGTGTCATATAGTTAGTCAGCTGTCTAAAAACTGCTTTTTCAATTATTTTACTTAAGAACGGAAGGTTTGATATGGGCCTGTAGTTATTCATTACTGTATTGTCCAGATTATTCTTTTTTAGCAGTGGCTTGATGACTGCAGTTTTTAGGGCCTGTGGGAACACACCTGACACAAGTGACGTGTTTACAATGTGCAGGAGATCTGAGGTCATACAGGTAGAAACTTTTTTAAAAAAGCTTGTTGGCAGAATATCCAGACAGCAAGAGGAGGATTTCAGATGTTGTATAATGTCCTCCAGATTTTTATGGTTGATTGGATTAAATTTTGTCATGCCATCACAACTGATTTTGAGTTCACACTGGGACGACACATATCCTGTACCTGGCATGGAGGAGGTGACTGCTTGTCCAATTTTGAAAATTTTTTCAGTGAAGAAGGAGGCAAACTCATTGCAGGCTCTGGTGGATACAAGTTCAGGGGCTACTGACACAGGGGGGTTTGTTAGCCTATCGACAGTAGCAAACAGAGTACGTGAATTATTTTTGTTTTTGGAGATAATATCAGAGAAAAAGGACTGCCTTGCTTTTCTCAGTTCAAGATTATAAAGCCTAAGTTTCTCTTTATAGATGTCATAATGCACCTGAAGATTAGTTTTTCGCCACCTGCGTTCAGCTTTCCGGCATTCTCTTTTACCGATTCTGACCAGCATTTCATTTCTCCATGGAGATCTCTTTTTGCCAGAGATAATCTTCACTTTCACCGGTGCAAAGGCATCAATAAGATTTGTAACTTTCCTGTTGAAGTTTTCTAAAAGTTCATTCACTGTAGTGTAGGGGGTGGCAGGTGTCGGAGAGAAAGCCTGGATAAACATTTCTCTAGTGTTATCAGTGATGTACCGTTTTGATATTACCTCTAAGTTAACAAGGTGTTTATAGGTATTTACTCTGGTTTTTATTATCTATTGTCTGATGTCTCTATAGTTTTATAACAGTCTGTATGAACCTGTATCAATAATCTGATCTATAATCTGATCAATAATCCATGATCATCTGCTGCAGGACAAGCTGTGTCTGCCTCATCACATCCTGGAGGAACGTGGTCTGACTAAAGTGGGAGTGACGGTCCAGGCTCTGCTGGATCTGCCCTCCTCCAAACCCCCTCCGCTGTCAGCTGTTTGACTCCAGACCAGAACCGTCTAGACCCTGATCCTCTACAAACCCCCTTAGACACCCCGTCCATCCCCAGGGACCAGAGACCCTCAGGGCGAGGACCCTGCAGGACCCACCAGTCCACTTCCTGACTGAAACGGGATGCTGCAAAACCTCCAGTCTCCTCATATGATGTCAGCCCGTCCTCCGTTTTATCCTGTTTCTATTTAGCGGAGGAGACCCAGTGTGTGTGTGTGTGTGTGTGTGTGTGTGTGTGTGTGTGTGTGTGTGTGTTTTAAAGCTTCACAACGTGGACGAGAAGCCGAGCATCAAACCTCAGTGATACTGAGCCTGTAAGTGCCAGTACCGATAAAAAATACCAAGACTTTATCACTGAGGAGAAAGAAGCTGCAGAAAAAACACCAAAAACAGGGAAATGACTTGTTTTTGCTGCAGTTTTATAATATTTAGTAGAATTATCTTATTCCACAGACGTCAGCATTGATTTTTATTCATAAATCACATGAGAAAACCTCAGTTTCAACAGGAAATAACAAACGGGACGATGATTTTTAATAATATTCAATTAAAAAAATGAAGATTTTGAATTAAAGTACAGGAATCTATGGTCGGCTCTTAAAGAGACAGTGCATCATTTTAACTGTTAAGCACTAGAATTCTAGTTTTAACTTTCTCATGTGTGTTTTTAACACATTTTAAATGAAATGATTAACTTAAATGTTCTTTTTTAACCTGTTTCAATTAAAAAAAATAAGATTTTCTATTATACTCGAGATCTGAATTAAAGTACAGGAATCTATGGTCTCTTAAAGAGACAGTACATCATTTTTACATGAATTCTAGTTGTTTTAACTTTCTCATGTGTGTTTTTAACACATTTTAAATGACATTATTAACTTAAATGTTCTTTATTTTAACCTGTTAAAATCTTAAACCTCCTGATCCAGGTTCAGCATTGAGTTTTATTCATAAATCACAGTAGAAATCCTCATCTCCAACATTAATTAAACATCTTTTCTCCTAGTTTAGGAGTTTTATCAGGTTAAGAAAACAAGAAAAAACAAGTTTAAATTGACTAAAAGCAAGAAAAAGATCATTATCAGCCAGTGGAATGAGATAATTCTACTCAATATTGGACTAATTGTATAAAAACAAGATATTTCCACCTGTATTTTCAGTTTTTACAGGACAAACCACCGACGGTTTCTATCCAACGTCTTTTCAGCAGCTAGAAATGATCAGATATCTCTTCAGAAAAAAAAAAGATCAAAGGAAGAATGGATCAAAGGAAGTTTTACTTGTGTTTTCACTCGTAGCATTGCAAAAAAACAAGTCTTCTTCCATCGTTCTACTGTTTTTATACTTTCCTCCCAGTTTTTCTTTGCAGTAGAAGCAGATTTTATTGTTTTTTCCGACGTCTCGCCTCATTTCCATTCCTTTCCACATTCCTTTCATGCATCTGAAGCAAAATCTTCAATATAATATTTTTATGAACCTTTTAGAAACACTTGTTTAAACACTGGGCCGATTATCTCTACAACCACAAAGGTTATGAACTTCAACCTGGAATAGAATAAATCTGGTGACGACAGAAGAGTCACAATCAATTAATGTTGTTATAGAGAAAATAGAGTTAGAACATTCAAGAAAAAAACAGCTTTTCCTTCCTTCCTAACATTGTTTTACTACAAATTAAAAAAAACTTTATTAAAAACTTAAAACAAGTTAAGTTTAATGATTAATCACATTTTTTTTCCTTAAAGTGATTTTTTTCACATTTTCAACCATTTAACATGTCAGTAAGTAGTAAAACTGGATTATTTCAAGTTTGTTTTAATGATTTGGTTTAATTTGGTTTAATCTAATAATTAAAAATAGAGATAAACCTGGAATCAGAATAAATCTGCAACAGGAATCAGTTTATGTTGCTGTCATAGTTAGAATATTGAAAAAAATCAGATAAAAATACTTTATTTAAAACTGAAAACAAGACAAAACTGATCTGAATCAGGAAGAAAACAACTTGACATGAGTTAAATTATCAATGATTAATAAGATCAATTATTCATCCTGTTTGAATTAGTGATTATTTAAAATGAGCATATTTAGTTCTTTCTGTGATAAACTGGCGGAGGTTTACTAGAGGCGTGCTGCGGCCTGAGAAATAGTTCCTGAACAAATCAATATTCAGTCAGTGAGTCTTCTATAAACGGCAGAAAAACACAAGTCGTGTTTGGGGAAAACGCTGCTTTTATTTTGAAAATCCAGCTGCAAATGCTTCAGATGCATGACAGGAACTCAGGATCTGTGATTAATATCACTTAAGATATTGAATTCTATTCCCGCTGGAAGGTTCCAGTTCTGCCTGGAGCTGATTCCTGCTTCAAACCAGCTTCTACAAGACCCAGTGATTTTATATCAGACCTCCTGCTGCAGTTTTAAGTTCTCCCACTTAAAAAGATAAGAGACGTCTAATGAAAATGATGGTGGGAAATAAGTATTTGTTCAATAACTAAAATTGATCTCAATCCTTTGTTATATACCATATATAAAAGTATTCTATTACCCACTTTGGAAACCTCCTTAGTATATCATGATATAAAACATGGCTAGATCCAAATACCTATTTTCCACCATAATTTGCAACTAAATTCTTTAAAAATCAGACATTTCTTTCTCATTTTATCTATGATGGAAAATGAAGGAACATTTCAATGTCCTGGAGTCTCCAGATCTGAATCCCAGTTGAAAATCCAGTGTTGCAACAGGGAGATCTGCAATGAGAGGGGGAATGAGTCGAAATAGCATCAAATCCCTCTCATCGTTGTGGTTTACCTCAACTATGAGATGAACTAAGAAAAGTTGAGTTATTCTGGAGAAAGTAGTCGTTAAATTTAATCTTTTAATGTTTTTGTGAAATGGGGTCAGGGTTAAGGTCGTTCACATTTCCAGTTAAATGTGATTTGTATGTGATGTCCAGGGTTTGATTTTCCCCTAGTGGTCATTCATGGTACTGCAACAAAAACTCCCAATAGACGTCAATAGTAAAAGAGAAGCCTGTAAAACTGATGACACCTGATTAATTACTAATCTTTGCATTCTGGATTTTTAAGTCATGGACTTTTTCTGTCAATTTCTGTTAATTATTTATTTTAACAGTTTTTAACATGCTCGGAAAATTCTGAGAGGAAAAAAAACATAATTCTGATGATTCATGTTTTATTTATTTATTATTCCTTATTTATTCATTGTTCTGTAAGTTTAATAGCAGAAACGTCTTAATTTAAAGCCACTTACACCTTAATCAACAAATTTCATCATCAGAAAACACATATTGTGCCTTAAAGAGAGGCATCTTTCATTTGTTTTCTGCAGTTTTTTTTTGTAAACCTGTATAAATGTAAATTCCCCACACTTTTCTTTTCCTAAACTTGATTCTATAGAATTATTTAAACATAGGTGGCTCCTCTACTAATGAGCTACAGGCCAAAACTACACAAAAACAGGCCAAAACTACACAAAACAGGCAAAAACTACACAAAACAGGCCAAAACTACACAAAACAGGCAAAAACTACACAAAACAGGCCAAAACTACACAAAAAAAGGCCAAAACGACACAAAAACAGTAATAAAAAAGGCGAATAAACCTGAATTCTGACTCTTACAAACAATATCCATTAAAAATTAATTCACACGAGCAGAAACAGATATTTTATTACAATAACCGTTGGAAGGAAACTTTCTGGTACAGAATTCAGAAGAACTAGCTCCACATCCTGGAAATCATCATGTCCAAACCAAACAGAGCAGCACTGTAATCTGTTGTCGACATGCTAATCAAGATCCATATTCAAACATCCTGGGACTATTTATTGGCAGATTATAACTCAACAATGAGCTAATGACGTAGAAAAACTCTACTTAAGCACAGATGTTGGCCTTTTTGTTCCCTGTAGGTCTGCTAAGGTCTTTAATTCTGATGAAAATGTCTTTATTTCTTTCAAACAAAGGCAACAGTATAATACATTAGTGGGAGCACATTCATGACATTGACGTGATTGAATATGCATCTGGACAAAGCTCCTTTACTCTTTATTTTCTTCCAATGAATCCATTAAAAATGGGTTTTTTGGGTGTTTAAAAAAATTACCATTTTTCGGTTTTACTTGAAGATAAATACTTTAAATTAAATCTTAAACCCAAGAACTATGGCAAGCCATGTTAACGTTTAAAGGCTAAATTTGACTGTCTGGAATTAACATGTTGATATCTGACTAGTCGTACAACCTATAGAGATATCTATAGGCATAATGAAAGGTATAGACATCTCAAACATCATGCAGGTCCCTTTTCAGATATGTGAAATTAAGTTTCTAGGTGAAATGATGTTGTAGAGATCTATATCTGAGTTTTAACTAGTCAAAATGCAATTGTAGATATCTACTATCAAGCTATAGATGTCCTGAATTTTTATTAGAGATACCTGAAATTGGAGATATCTGTAACTTTGGTTCATATTTAGAATATAATTACAGATATCTTGAATTACAGTTCTGATGTTGCTGAAAGGCCTTCACTTTTAGAGAATAGAGAAACATCATGCGTGACATTTGAGATATCTCTATCTTTTATTATGCCTATAGTCAAAACTGAATTACAGCTATCTGTAATTTATTGTTCTATTGTTTCCACTAGTCACAATTAGAGATATCTCTATAGGTTGTTTCTACTAGTCACAATTAGAGATATCCCTATAGGTTGTCTCTACTAGTCACAATTAGAGATATCCCTATAGCTTGTTTCTACTTGTCACAATTAGAGATATCCCTATAGGTTGTTTCTACTAGTCACAATTAGAGATATCCCTATAGGTTGTTTCCACTAGTCACAATTAGAGATATCCCTATAGCTTGTTTCTACTTGTCACAATTAGAGATATCCCTATAGGTTGTTTCTACTAGTCACAATTAGAGATATCCCTATAGGTTGTTTCTACTAGTCACAATTAGAGATATCCCTATAGGTTGTTTCTACTAGACACAATTAGAGATATCTCTATAGCTTGTTTCTACTAGTCACAATTAGAGATATCTCTATAGGTTGTTTCTACTAGTCACTATTAGAGATATCTCTATAGGTTGTTTCTACTAGTCACAATTAGAGATATCTCTATAGCTTGTTTCCACTAGTCACTATTAGAGATATCTCTATAGGTTGTTTCTACTAGTCACAATTAGAGATATCCCTATAGCTTGTTTCCACTAGTCACTATTAGAGATATCTCTATAGGTTGTTTCTACTAGTCACAATTAGAGATATCTCTATAGGTTGTTTCTACTAGTCACTATTAGAGATATCTCTATAGGTTGTTTCTACTAGTCACAATTAGAGATATCTCTATAGGTTGTTTCTACTAGTCACAATTAGAGATATCCCTATAGGTTGTTTCTACTAGTCACAATTAGAGATATCTCTATAGGTTCTTTCTACTAGTCACATTTAGAGATATCTCTATAGGTTGTTTCTACTAGTCACTATTAGAGATATCTCTATAGGTTGTTTCTACTAGTCACTATTAGAGATATCCCTATAGGTTGTTTCTACTAGTCACAATTAGAGATATCCCTATAGGTTGTTTCTACTAGTCACAATTAGAGATATCCCTATAGGTTGTTTCTACTAGTCACTATTAGAGATATCTCTATAGGTTGTTTCTACTAGTCACAATTAGAGATATCTCTATAGGTTGTTTATACTAGTCACTATTAGAGATATCTTTATAGGTTGTTTCTACTAGTCACTATTAGAGATATCTCTATAGGTTGTTTCTACTAGTCACAATTAGAGATATCTCTATAGGTTGTTTCTACTAGTCATAATTAGAGATATCTCTATAGGTTGTTTATACTAGTCACTATTAGAGATATCTTTATAGGTTGTTTCTACTAGTCACTATTAGAGATATCTCTATAGGTTGTTTCTACTAGTCACTATTAGAGATATCCCTATAGGTTGTTTCTACTAGTCACAATTCGAGATATATGGAATGAAAGATGCAACTATTCAAAATGTAATTACAACTAGTCAGAAAGACGTTGATATCAAAAGTAGTAATTCCGGATCAGTTAAAATTCCTCTTTATATGTTAAAAGGGATAATGCATAAAGTTTCTTTGTTTATTCTCTAACAGTGGAGGCGTTTCAGCAAAAATGTAATTCAAGATATCTGTAATTGTGTTATTTTTGACTGTAGGAAAAACTGCGTTACAGATATCTGCAACTCATCCACACTGACTTTAAAATTTGAAACCTGGTTGTTATATAAACTAATCAGCAAAGACTAGAAGGTTACGGGCCTACTATTTAGCAATAGCTGAAGAAATGTTTAATTTTCAGCACAATGTTTTTTGTAATCTGAGAGATTTCACTTTGAGGTTTAATGATAGACAGCTGTGAATCACATAAATCAACTCTTCATTTCCTAAGAACTTTGCTTCTTCCATGTAATATTTCACACTGTGCTGTATGGCTCCGTGCCATTATAGCGTATTCCAAGGAATAGTTAGACATCAAACATGGGGACGACAATACTTGCATGTGATGCCAAGTTCTGTAGAATATGCCTGAAAGGCAAACAGAAAGACCTGTCAGCTGCACCGTTTCCCCATCATATTTAATCTCAGAGCAGCAATTATCTTCATGTAAAATGATTGTTTCTTGTGAAATCGTGGGAGGACAAAACTATCTAATAAAACGACTGTAGTACATAACACACACACACACACACACGTTTTATGGACATAACTAGTCCATAAAACGTGATGCAACAACAAACAGAATGCGCCGCTTCTCCGTGTCTCTACATGTTGGTAAATAAACCGCTGGCTGAAGCAGTTTGTTTAATGCAGATTGATCAGAGCATTTAGCAGCAGCCGTCGGAGGCTCTACGCCTGCTGCACCGTAGCTCTGAAATCATCAATTTGTTGTTTAATGGTGTAAAATGTCCCAAAGCTGCAGATGCAACAGACTAAAGAAACCAGAAAATAATAATAAATTGGTAAATATATGCATCCTGTAGAATAAAATTATTATAATAAACACAATTATAGCACAAAAATGTAAGAAAAGCAGAAAAAGATTAAAATTGAATCTGGAGGATTTCTACATTCTTTAGAGCTGCAACGACTAGTCAAATAATCAATGAGTTTCCAATTATTACAACTATTTTGATAATTGATTAATCTATTTTAGTCATTTTTTAAAATAAGAAAACATCCAAATTCTCTGGTTCCAGCTTCTCTGATTATTTCCTGGTTTCTTTAGTCTCTATAACAAAAAAAGACATTTTAGGTTGAATCTTCAGCTTTTAGGAAACATTGATCCACATTTTACAAACTAAACAATTAATTGATTAATCATGTGAACAACCAACATGTTAATCAACAACAAACAAAGCTATTTTTTTATTTTTTACCTTGTTTCACCTTGTCAGTTTTTTATCAATACTGTGTTGATGAAGGTTTCCACTTTCCGTGAGATCTGCCTAAATGTAAAACTACCACCAAAACGATCATCCCCAGATGTTGTTTCAACAAACTATGTTCGGTTCGGTTTGGTTTTCCATGGACATCAAAGTGATTTGTGGACGGAGCCGTGTCTCTAGAGGAGTCACAGGGTTTTAAATGAGGTGGAAAAACCCAAATATATCTGGTCCTGGACAGAACTGAAATGGGTGGAGAACTCCACAATGTATATATCTATCTACCCCCCTTTACATTAATCAACTATTCTGATGATCGATTAATCGATCGGAATCATTTTTTAAAGTAGAAAATGTCTAAATTCTCTGGTTCCAGCTTCTCTTCTCTGATTATTTCCTGGTTTCTTTAGTCTCTATAATAATAAACTGATGATCTTTGGGTTGTAGCCAAAAAAAAGACATTTTTAGACCAAACAACTAATTGATTAATCATTTCAATCGATTAATCAACTATCAAAAGAGTCATTAGAATGAAAATGGTCCCAGTTTCTCAAATCTGATTATTTTCTTGTTTCAATAGTAACATTTAGTAAAATAAGCATTTTACACCATTTTATGAACCAAACAATTAATTGATTAATCGTTTCAATCGATTAATCAACTACCAAAATAATTGCAGCTCTAAACCTGAACGTACTTTGAGAAAATGAATCAATAGTAAACCCTCTAGAAGGAATTGAGGCAAAAATACAATTTTAGTTGGTTGAATTTTAGAGCTGCAACGATTAATCGATTAGTTGCAAACTATTTTGATTAATCAATTAGAGACATTTTTAAGAAGAAAATGATGAATTAATTGAACCGACTTTATTGAATAGTTGGAGTTACTCTTATTTATTAAGGTTTGACATGATCCTTTATCATAAAGGAAGTGAATTTTATGCTTCTTTTCAACTGGACATTAGTCAATTAATCGATTAGTTGGTAATTATTAGATTAATCATCAACTAGTTTGATAATTAATTAATCAATTTGAGTCATTTTTCAAAAATACAATTTTAGTTGGTTGAATTTTAGAGCTGCAACGATTAGTCGATTAATCGATTGTTGCCAACTATTTTGATTTTAGGTTGAATCTTCAGCTTTGGGAAACACTGATCCACATTTTACACCATTTAATGAACCAAACAACTAATTGATTAATTGTTTCAATAATTGATAGATTAATCAACTATCAGAATAGTTGTTAGTTGCCGATTAATCAATCAGTAGTTAGTACTTTTTTGATAATTCATCTACTAATCGATAGATTAATCAAAATACTTAGTGCAGCCCTACTGTGAATAGTGTAATATTGCAGTGTTGGACTGTAACTAATGACTTATAATAGTTGATTAAACTATTGATTATTGAAACGATTAATTGATCAGGGTAACAGACTCATCTATTTGAGTCATTTCTAAGAAGAAAAAGTCCAAATTCTTTTTTCTGATTATTATATTTTTCGCACCATTTCATGAACTAAACAACTAATCGATTAATTGATAATCATTAGTTCCAGCTATTAATGGATTAGCCGTTCCACAACCCAAAGATCATCAGTTTCTATTCTAGAAGATTAAAGAAAACCTTCAGTTACAACACAACAGAGCCATAAGCAATTATTTTTATTGCTATCATAACATTTATACGTGCTTCTAGTTGTGTGTCTGTAGGCATCTGAAAGATTAAAGTTATGTACTGTGACAGATTTTATATTTCCTTTACTGTTTGAATTTATCTCCATTGGCCCTGAGGAAAGAAGGAATCCTGTACCACATGAGTTGTAAACATTTATTTTTCCTCCTTGTCTCTTACAGTTTGAATCCCATAAAAAATAAGGGTTTCTTCAGGACCAGGGTTTAACTGCAACAGAGATAACTCCTCAACATGCATGTTGATTTCATTCTTGAAGATGTAATCCTCCCGCACAGTTCCAGTTTGGCAACACCAGCCGATCATAATATGACATCCTTCATTTGTCATTGGTTTTATGGCAGATAATTTCCTACAGATCCTGTAGTGGTGCTGATCCATGTTTCCTCATGATAAATCCACTGCAATTATCCTCTATACAGCTGTCGTGCAGTGCGTTTTTCTGCCTTACAACGTACCTACACCTGTGTCCATGTATCACTACTGATATCAGGAGGTTGTTTGAACTGTTAAAATAGTGAGTCATGTCTAAATATTACACTGCCGAAAGAACTCTTCATGTATATATGCTTTTTGTATTTCAAAACAAGTCAAATGCATGCAGGAACACAGAATGACCGAAGCTGAACCTCTGTACATATTATCTGTATAAATTCCAGGGATTTCTTAAAAAACAAACGTGTTCAATATAAAATAAAGTCAAATTCTTTGCAGCTCAGTCTGTCTTGTGTGCATTCAGTCAAGCAACTCAAGCTCCAGTGACTTGACTGAACTAGTGCCGTGAATCATCATGCTCATATTTGAACATCACGGAGCATCTGGGTTGGTATGTACAACTAGTTTCTAATTTTACACAAGAAAACAGGGCGATATATGGTAAAAAAATGGGTGATTTAAGGTTTTTGGGGGTCGCTGCCCCTGAAGTTAAGATTTCAAACTGTTAACTGGTTGACAAGAAACAGACGATTTGATTAATTTATGGTTTCTATGATGATGAGACAATACTTCAAGTCTAGACAAGTCTAGAATGATAAATCTATTGAGAAAATAAACGTGCACATAATTCATCTTGATGGCATCCATCAGTAATAATGATGTTAGTTTGATATATTATCATACATGTCCAGACTTAATGCAGTAAATCTCCACAACTGAATGATCTTGGGTTTGAAATAGAGCTAACCCCTGTGAGACAGTTGTATCAATGCCAGAACAAATTTAAAATGTAGAGTGTTGAAGTACATCCAGCTAGAATAAAGCACAAGAGGGAAGAAATTAGCTCATTTTGATTGTCATGTGAAATTAGCCGGGACATTTTACCTGATAAGATGGCCCATTTTACCTGATGAGACAACCCATGTTACCTGATGAGACAACCCATTTTACCTGAAGAGAAGGCCCATTTTAACTGATGAGATGGCACATTTTACCTGTTGAGATGACCCATTTTACCTGTTGAGATGACCCATTTTACCTGATGTGATGACCCATTTTACCTGAAGAGAAGGCCCATTTTACCTGATGAGATGACCCATTTTACCTGATGAGACAACCCATTTTACCTGAAGAGAAGGCCCATTTTACCTGATGAGATGGCACATTTTACCTGTTGAGATGACCCATTTTACCTGATGTGATGGCCCATTTTACCTGATGAGATGGCCCATTTTACCTGATGTGATGACCCATTTTACCTGATGTGATGACCCATTTTACCTGATGTGATGGTCCATTTTACCTGATGAGATGACCCATTTTACCTGATGTGATGACCCATTTTACCTGATGTGATGACCCATTTTACCTGATGTGATGACCCATTTTACCTGATGTGATGGTCCATTTTACCTGATGTGATGGTCCATTTTACCTGATGAGATGGTCCATTTTACCTGATGTGATGACCCATTTTACCTGATGTGATGACCCATTTTACCTGATGTGATGGCACATTTTACCTGATGAGATGACCCATTTTACCTGATGTGATGACCCATTTTACCTGATGTGATGACCCATTTTACCTGATGTGATGACCCATTTTACCTGATGTGATGACCCATTTTACCTGATGAGATGGCGGCGCCTTCACATGGTGTGGGAAAGGTGAAGCGGAAATTAGCATAGTTAGCATAGCTTACCAAGTTTATCTCATTTCCTGTTTTCCAGTGGAAATTATGACTTGAGTGGGTGCAATTTATATTTTTTGGGTATTAGGAAGGAATTACTATACCACATGAAGGCAGATTCATGCTCCTTGGATGGGTTTGCTATGCTAATGGGACCCAGTTGCTTGTTTATATGAATTCCAAACATAAATGTCCCAGCTCAAGGCCTTGAACCTGTGACCTTCTTGTTGTGAGGCAATAGTGTGCCTCATTTAGAAGTTTAAAATTATAATAATTATAATCCTTCAGCACTTGTGTAAACATCTGGGAACTTTTTGTTTGCAGTTTAGCCTCTAGACAGATTACAGGCTGGAGAAGGGAAATAATTGGGGGAAGCAACTTTTGTTTATTCTGTGGAACATTTATTGACCACAGTGTTGATGTTGGACATGATGAAGCTCATTAAAAATGGAATTCTTAGTCAAGGACGTAGCCAAGAGGTCAACGTTCTGTTATAATGTTACGTGTTATAATTAGGCTATGATGCATGACCTAATATGTTAATGCCATGTTTATATCCATCCAAACATCCAAATCATAGCCTATTATTGATGGATATGGCCTTAAAATATTCACTGTATAGAATATCGTTCCTTCTCTTTTCCTGATCATCCTCTCCCTTTCTTCCTGGTAGAAAAGATGACTTCCTCTGCTTCCTCTAATAAATCAAATATCTAAAAATAGACCCGCTGTCGCAATAACACCACGGCAGTGTTTACTATCACTGTTAACGAGTCAAATATATGAGCATCTCTGTAATCTGAGACCACATTAATGTCATAATAATTAGGTGCTTTATAGGTTTGTTGACCCCCTAGGTCAGTTTTGTTAGGTCTATCTGGCCTTCAATGTTCCAACAAGGGTATTGTAGTGGATTTTCCACCTCTTAATTAGCTTAAATCTAAGTTATTCTAAAGAATTGTACTTATTTTGGATAGAATAAGTAACAGTTTTTTGAGGTTTTATTCTGATTCCAAGTTAAGCAAGTTCCATGTCAAGGTAATAAAAACATCTTCTACATGTGACAGGTGTAAACAGTCGGACTATAAACGAAGACATAATCAACCTAAGTGTAAAAGTCTGTCTCAGTCATGTTTCCTATTCCGTTCACCTGCTCTTGCTTTTAAATATTTGGAAATGAGTGTTGATCTAATTTGTCACCGAGATGCAGAGTTTATATAAACCCAACTCTGGTTTCAATATCCAGTAAGTGAGTCATCATAAAACTGCAGGAACACATGTTGACAACGGTTCAAATTAAACCAAGAACTTCCTGTTTTGGGGGAAAACTGCTGTAAATCTGCAGTAACATACTGGGAATCATCAAAAGGATCAATGGAGGGTCAGAGGAATTATGTCTCTGTGCTTCAAAGTAATGAAGGAAACATTAAAGGCATCAATAAATAATAAACAATAAAGGTACAGTGCAGTGTAAGAAAAGTTGTCTTCATAAATCACAGTATTAAACCTCAGCTCCAACAATAAATAAAGTATTTTATCTGTATTAAAACCCAATGTTACTGTTCCAGCATCAATATATATCATCAATATCCACATCATCAATACAATAAGACAATAGTTTAATAGAATATCAGTAGTAGAGACTATTTAGATGTTTTAAACATCTTTTAAACATCTTACACAATATATATTTCTAGGATTTTATGGACTAATAATTGGTCTTTATCTCTTATCTTATTAATCATTGAACTTTGCATCGTAGAATGTGTCCAGACTGAAAAATCAGACTGGGGATTTTTTCCTACTAGGATTTAAATCTTCCCAGATGAATTATTATAATCAAGCTAAATACCGGAAATTCATGAAATTATGTTTCTTTGCTTCAGATAGATGAAAGGAATGAAGCAAATGAGACGAGATCCAAAGAACAATAAACAAAAAAATCTGCTTCCACTGCACAAAAAGCTCTTAATAACTGGCAAAGACTGGGAGGAAAGTATAAAAACCTTTTCTTTGTTCTTTATGACTGTCGTAACATTACCCACATTTGAGTGGAAACAGTAGTAGCATTTACCATCATTCCGTTGAGCAGAGTTGCGGTCATGCAAATGCAATACTTGGAAAACAAGTTCAGTCATAGAACTTCTGTAATCACCTCATATGTTGTAGATTTATTCTGATTCCAGGCTTAAGTCTATAACCTTTGTGGTTGTAGAGCTATTTTATTTATTATCATTTAGAGCAGGAAAATTGAAAATAAACCTGGGGATTAAGTGGTTATCTGGTAAAATAATTCATTCCCAACAACGTCTGGCCTAAATCAAACCTGCGATTCCTCCCCAAAATCCTTGAAAGAGCTTTCTATGAAGCTATTCCAACAGTTTAAAAAGTCGCCAACAGCACGTCTCTCTTCTTATTATGGCTCCTTCCTGATATTTCTCACCACTGCCTTTGAAACCATCAATTATTCCACCATCTCTCACGTCCAACACTATCTCCGGCACCTGGTTTAATCCTTCACTTGGCCTCTGTTTCCACAGTTACTCCCAACTCCAGTGGCATGAACAAAAAAAGAGAAGTAAGGCAAGACAAGTGTATTTGTATAGCACATTTCAACAACAAGGTAATTCATAGTGTTTTACATAAAACATTAAAAGCACCAAGGTGCAATTTAAAAACAGTTGATTAAAATGGGAGTTTGTTCTAATTCTCTCTGAATTTGTTCTAGTTCTCTGGGAGTTTGTTCCAATTCTCTAGGAGTTTATTTCAGATCTCTGAGAGTTTGTTCCAGTTCTCCTGGAGTTTGTTCCTGATCTATAGGAGTTTGTTCCAGTTCTCTGTGAGTTTGATCCAGATCTCTGGGAGTTTGTTCTAATTCTCTCTGAGTTTGCTCCAGTTCTCCTGGAATTTGTTCCAGATCTCTGGGAGTTTGTTCCAGTTCTCCTGGAGTTTGTTCCAGTTCTCTATGAGTTTGATCCAGATCTCTGGGAGTTTGTTCCAGATCTCTGGGAGTTTGTTCCAGTTCTCCTGGAGTTTGTTCCAGATCTCTGGGAGTTTGTTCCAGTTCTCTATGAGTTTGTTCCAGTTCTCTCTGAGTTTATTCCAGTTCTCTGGGAGTTTGTTCCAGATATGTGGGGCATAGAAACTGAACACTGCTTTACATAAAACATAAAAGCACCAAGGTACAATTTAAAAACAGGTGATTAAAATGGGAGTTTGTTCCAGATCTGTGGGAGTTTGTTCTAATTCTCTCTGAATTTGTTCCAGATCTCTGGTAGTTTGTTCTAGTTCTCTCTGAGTTTGTTCCAGGTCTCTGGGAATTTGTTCTAGTTCTCTGGGAGTTTTTATTTTTCCCCAATTTAAAAAAAAATTTGAACCTAGCACCATAAGAAATGCAGCTGTGAAAGAAGCTGCAATTCTAGAGCATGTATCATGTGTTTTTTGTATTTTCCAGTCTTGGTTTTTAGATATACACTTCCTGTTGGATCATCACGCTGCTCTGATGCTACTCCTGATTAACCTGAGGGTGTTGCTGCATGGCCACAAGTTTTCAGGTTTGTCCCTAATCGCTAATTCAACCCTGACTTTAAGCTGACTGCATGCATGTCTCCACTCATTCCAACAACCATTGGGATCGGCCAATAATTTTGAAAGTAGGTGGCAGTGGATGCATGTAGATGGTGGTGATATGGGAGTGTGAAGAAATAATGAACTAGGTGTTAAGTGATGAATACATGGTGAGTAGTAATTTGTGCATGACATAATAACACATTTAATTTATGGTGTTTTAAAAGCTTCTCAAAAAGATATAAGAAACCTATAATGTATTATAGGCTGGTTGAACATTGGCTTTCATTTATTTATTTATTTTTTTGCTTTTTTTTCTATAAAAGGGACTAATATATAGATCCATCCATCCTCTGTTAATAAATCATTTGCAGCTGATCCCCTAGAAGCCTGATTTCTGTTCAGACTTGTGAAACTCCACCTCTATTGTTACTATAACCTACTATCAGTAGTGACAGGTTATTTCTTTGCAAGGAGGCCCACCTGCATCCAAACAAGTCTATGTGGTGATCGACAGAGATAATGGTTTCAAAAAGTGATTCTTCCATTTTTTTATTTTTTTTTTTGCTTCCAGGAATCCAGAAGACCTTCTCTGCAGGTGGTGAGGACAGAGGATCCACAGGATGAAGATGAAAACCCCCGAATTCCGGGGATTGACTCATGGTCTAGTTCATGAACCCATGTGAGATGACTTAGACTTGGCTGTTCTGTGGTTGGTCTGCAGTTTCCTGGCTGTGTTCATGTGTCCTGTCACTAGAAGGAAGACTGAACACAGCTTCTTTTGTCTATGAATTGGCACTTTTCACAGATGGTTCAGCCCATTCTCCAAGTCAGCTCTAACTTCTGCCATTCTTTGTTCATGTAGGTGGCATTTGTCCAATGAAGGACTACATCTGTCACTGCCTGGTTATTCATTGCGTGGCTTGTGAAGCTTTACTTGGCGGCTGGGGAGCCTATAAAAAGATAGACTTGTAATATAAACACAGCTAAGTATGTTTTACAAATGTGCTCCCTAACCATATAACTACCTAACGCTATAACACGATCATCTGCTTTACGCTAAGAATGGAAAAAAAACTAAAAAACAACCTGACTTTTTCCTAAAGGGGCCACCGTACCGAAGGTATGAAGCAAACAAGATGAGCACAGGAAATTTCACGGTAAATGGACGGATGAGTTTTTATTTACAAACAAATACCATTCAAAGCAGGCGTTATCCACTTCTGGAGTCTGGTTTGAAACCACTGGTGCAGAAAGCCTTTTATTCATGAGCACATACAGTCCAGATCAAAGGTTTGGACACACCTTCTCATTCAATGTGTTTTCTTTATTTCCATTGTAGATTCTCACTGAAGGCATCAAAACTATTAATCAACATGTTTATGGTGTTATGTACTTAACCAAAAAGGTGAAATAACTGAAAACATGTTTTATATTCTAGTTTCTGATTACTGCTTTATACACTCTTGTCATTCTCTTGATGAACTATCGTTTCAGGTCGTCACCTTCAATGGTTTTCATGGTTGTCAAGGGGTTAATAAAAGTCATTTATTTACAAAGACAACAATAAGGAATAATAATAATGTAATAATGTTGGGTTTGATACTGAGACTTAAATCTTCAGGGTGGACTGAGACCAAAAACAGCAAATAATAGGATACGACCTAAGAAAACAAATGGCACAAACCTTACCTCTGTCTAGTTAAACAAGAGAAACCAAGAGACACAAAACAGTTCACCCTTACTGACTCTTATCATAACTAAGACTTAAAAAAAACAACAGAACAGAACAGAGATGTGGCCAGATGGGCGAGACTGAGTAATGTGTGCTGCCCAATGACGACTGCCATTTTGGAATCTTACAGTAGTGTAAAGCCAAAGTCCTTAGAACAATTTTTACTTGATGAATCACTTTGTCTATATCTAAATGCTTGTCGAGGTCACGTTGCCTTTTGCTGAAGAGGAAATCCACTTGAAATGTGAGTTTCAACAAGACAACGACCGCAAACACACCAGTAAACCAGCAGCATCTTGGCTCCAGACCAAAGAATTAAAGTTGTGGAGCAGCCAACCCAATCCCCACACATTAATCATCCTGGCAACTTGTGGCCTGACATTCAGACTAATTCTGAGGCTGAAACACCTGTTCATAGGAGCCAGAGTCCATGCAACACAGAAGCAGAAACCATGGTCACAACAACAAAATATTACTGTAGTGATTCAAAGGAATGAGAAATCCTGAAGATTTTTCAGTTTATACAGAAAATATTTGAGTTTGTAAAGAGAAATGCAGACACTGCTATTTCTTTGAACATCATAATATTCATTTTTCTTAATTTTCTGTAAAGTAAATACAAAATTGACACACTTTTCTTCACATTTTGATATCAACTGCAGTGTTCCCAATGCATCGAAATACAAATTATTCTAAGGACTTTGGCTTTACTCTGGTTTTTAAATGTTTTTAAACACAACACTTTTATATTGACCACTACTGTATGTATCTGGTTGTTCTCTGTGTCAGCCAATCAGAGGCCATCAATGGATGACACACACCTATCTGCATATGGAATTAGGAAAAGACACAGGACACACACACACACACGTCAGACCTACCAAGAAATATGACTACAGTCACAATGCTTTGTGGAATGTTGAGTGAAAACAAGTTTTTGAAAAGAAAAGCCAGATTTCAGCAGGTTTCTGGAAGTTTGAAAACATAAGAATGAAATGCATCAAGTTATGCTAAACAGACATCTCTTAATGTGGGAAAACACACAGAAAACATAACGTAACAACCAGAAAAATGTCAACACATGTAGAAAAAAAGAAGAAAAACGCGAATCATTCAAATTCCCGAAATCTAACAGAGCCTCGAGTTAAGAAGGTTCAAGTCCTTGAGCTCGGCTTTTGAATAGATCGACAGACAGACAGACAGACAGACAGACAGACAGACAGACAGACAGACAGGTAATATATAAGACAGACATAATGACATCAGCATCTGAAGCAACAGGAATTGAAGGGCAACAGAAAGATGACATAAAACCGCTGTCGAGACCTTCAGTGATGTGTTGATCAATAATGAGTTTATTGTCTAAAGTGAGTCCCAGGTATTTGAAGTGGATGACCTGTTCCACTCTTTGGTTGTGAATGGAGGTGGCGGCCAAGCCAGGAGGGTGTGTGTGAGTTGTGAAAGACCATTTCCTTTGTTTTCACCACATTTATCTCCAGAACATTGTGCACCACTGAGTTAATTGAGTTTTGGATAGATGATAAGCTGTGATGGAGTCGTAGATGTTGAGCAGACCTAGGATGGCAGAATACTTCAAATATGTGGTGATGGGAGAGCGGCTGATGCAGTCATTGGTGTAGAGTATGTAGAGGAAAGGGCTGAGACAGCAGCCCTGTGGAACTCCAGTGATGATGATGATGGATGAAGACTGTAGCTATTCTGACTGAGGTCGGTTGGTGAGGAAGTTGTGGATCCAGAGGATGAGGGATGGGGGGGAAAGCTGAGGTGAGAGAGTTTCTAGATCAGGGGTGGTCAATCCTGGTCCTGGAGGGCCGGTGTGGGTGCAGGATTTTGTTCCAACCAAGAAGTAACACACCTGATTCTACTAATCAACCTCTGGAACCATTGCCAAGGCCTTCATTAGTAGAATCAGGTGTGTAACTTCTTGGTTGGAACAAAATCCTGCACCCACACCGGCCCTCCAGGACCAGGATTGCCCACCCTTGTTCTAGATCATCTGGTGGCTTTGAAAGGTGGTGAAGGCTGAGCTGAAGTTGATGCTTCGAGGTGTTGAAGGATTGGGTGGAGGCGGATGCTACAGCAGCCTCCGTCCCCCTGTAGGCAAACTGGTATGGGTCCAGTAGGGGGCAGTAGGGTGTGTAGAATGAGTTTTTCCAGGCATTTCATGATGATGGAGGTAAATGCAACTGGCCGGTGGTGGTTGGGTTCAGAGGGACATGTGTTCTTGAGTACGGGGATGAAGGCTGAGGTTTTCCAGATGGTGGTTCTGTCTTCTCCCTTTGTCTTTGTGGGATTTTTCAAGGTTATCTGGCTTCCTCCCATAGTCTAAACAAATTCTGCGGTTAATTAGAGCTGACCAGACAATTACAGTGCATCTGGAAAGTCTAGACTCTGGCTGGGCCACTCAAGGACATTCAGAGTTGTCCTGAAGTCACTCCTCTGATATCTTGGCTGTGTGCTTAGGGTCGTTGTCCTGCTGAAAGATGAACCGTCGCCCCAGTCTGAGGTCAAGAGCTGTGGAGCAGGTCTTCATCCAGGATGTCTCTGTCCATTGCTGCATTCATCTTTCCCTCTATCCTGACTAATCTCCCAGTTCCTGCTGTTGACAAACATCCCCACAGCCTGATGCTGCCACCACCAGCTTCACTGTAGGGATGGTGTTGTCCTGGTGATGAGCGGTGCCTGGTTTAAACATGTCGCCTTGTTTTCACACCAAAGAGTTCAATCTTTGTCTCATCAGACCAGAGAATGTTGTTCTTCATGGTCTGAGAGTCCTTCAGGAGCCTTTTGTCAAACTCCAGGTGGGCTGCCATGTTCCTTTTACTAAGGAGTGGCTCCGTCTCTACCAGACAGGCCTGATTGGTGGATTGCTGCAGAGATGGTTGTCCTTCAGGAACACTGGAGCTCTGACAGAGTGACCATCGGGTTCTAAGGCCCTTTTCCGCTGATCTCTAAGTTTAGATGGCGGCAGCTCTAGAAGAGTCCTTGTGATTCTGGACTTCTTCCATTTACACATGATGGAGGCCACTGGGCTCATTGGGACCTTCAGAGCAGCAGAAATGTTTCTGTACCTTCCCCAGATTTATACCTGGAGACAATCCTGTCTCTGAGGTCTACAGACAACTCCTCTTCATGTTGGTTTGTGCTCTGACATGCATCATGTCCAATCAGCTGATTTTACCACAGGCGGACTCCAATTAAGCTGCAGAAACATCTCAACGATGATCAGTGGAAACAGGATGAACCTGAGCTCAATTTAGAGCTTCATGGCAAAGGCTGTGAATACGTATGTACATGTGGTTTCTTAGTTTTATTCTTTCTTAGCAAAAATCTGTGTAGAATTTCTTTTGAGGAAAAAAATGAATTGAATCCATTGTGGTTTAAGGCTGTAACATAACAAAATGTAGAAAAAGTGAAGCGCTGTGAATACTAATATTTTACACCTTTTAATCCCCATATTTCCTTTTCATGACATAAACAGAATTACAGATGTTGTAAGGATCACGTTATTTTGGAGAGAAGAGAAGCTGGAACCATTTTGGATATTTTCTTCTTATAAATAACCCAAATCCATTATCAAAATAATTATCAATTAATGTAATAGTTGACAACCAATTGATTAATCGACTAATCTTTGCAGCTCTAACTAGAATATTACTGGAGTTGAAGTGTTAAAGATATTTATTGTACTTTAGGTCTGCAGCTAATGACTATTTTGTTAATTGATTAATTGATTTATTATTGGAGCGATTAATCGATTAGTTGGGTGGTTTCACCGACATTCATCTGTTTGCATAGGATTTTAACGAGTTAATCTTAATATATGTGTGGAAGAGGTAATACATAGAAAAAAGTCAAATGTATTTATCTATAGAGCTGCAGCTAATGACCATTTAATAGCTAATTATTCTATTGATTAGTGACATGACTCATCAATGGGCAGACGAGTCCAGTAATTTCAAGTCAAAATGAACCAGAAGCAAAATGAAATGATTTTGTTTCCTCAATATTTTTAAATAAAAGACCAAAATATATCCCATTCATACACATGTTGTTATTATTATTATTATTATTATTATTATTTCTCATGTGAATAGAGTCAACTTTTTAACCTTTAGATATCACCATGGAAACTAGTTGATTTCTTACATCAAGACAAATAAATGCAAGTATTTTATTCTTATTCTATTTCTATTCATTTTTTATCTGCCTTTGATGATTTTATACCACTGATATATATCTAATTGATATTTATCTAGTTGTTTGGTTCATAACGATGGTATAAATGTTGTTTCTTTAGTCTCCTATAATAGTTTTAGGTTGAATCTTCAGCTTTGATCCACATTTTATAAACCAAACTAATCAATAATCATTTCAATCATCTGATAGATCAATCAACTAATAAAATAGACACAATAATAGAATTAGTTGCAATAAATAAAGAATATCATCTAATTTAAGACCTTGAATCCAGTGTTACTATTTGTTATTCTTTATTCATTAGAGCTGCAATGATTAATTGATTAATCAATTAGTCGATTATTAAAATAGTTGATAGTTATATTAACAATCCAATAATCTTTGGGTTGTAGACAAAAAAGACATTTTAGGTTGAATCTTCAGCTTTGAAAACACTGATCTACATTTTATAAACCACACAATTAATGAATACATTCCCTTTTTTTTTATTACTTTTCTCTCTGTATTATCACATGTATTAATATTAACAAATGTCTCCTTCTTCCTGAATATTCACAGAAATTCACAAAATTACAGATGAATATCAAACAGCGTCTCCCTTGGCACCATGAACAAGAAGAGGGTTGAGGGAGAATTTCAGTGGAATTGCTTTTTGTCAACACATAAAAAAAAAAAATCCCATGAGAAATGGAATCCCCATAGTTCGATAAACAAAACAGCAATCATCTCCTTTGTGGATATGAGTCATGGGGCGGTTACACAATGCCTCTTTCTTGGTTTCATGAAAGCAGTCACTCCCAGTAACGTGCTTTTATCTGTGATCTGAGCTCAGACCAGTTCACCTCCACCAGGCGTCAGCTCAGTCCCAACCTGCTGCAGGAACCACAGCACAAACGCCTCCGCTCTCTGTAAGTGATGCTCTCCTTTCATTCACCTTTCATTCCACATTCTATTGTTTCTTCTGTTTCTCTAACCGGTGAAAGTCAGAACAGGAATTATTCTGCTGACATGCTTTTTTTTCTTTGTCCCCTTTCCCCGAGTTATTAATTGATAGCAGCTTTGCTCTAAATGATAATAAATGTGTAATATCTCTACAACCACAAAGGTTATGGATTTAAACCAGAGTCTATTTACACTGCATAAAAAAATCCTAAAAAATGTGTTTTACTTCAGATAAAAAATACTTTATTGCTGCTGTGACAAAGCAATTATAGTTGGAATACAGCTATAGAGAAAAAATACTTTATTTATTGTTGTAGCTGGAGTTTTAAATTATTGTGACAAAGCAATTATACATAAATATTGAAAAAATTGTGTTTTACTACAGATAAAAATATTTTATTTAGTGTTATAGGTGAAGGTTTAAGTTACTGTGACAAAGCATATATAACATTGTGTTTTACTACAAAAAAACACTATAATCTATGTTGTATTTGAGGTTTACTCATGTGATTTATGTACTGGATGTGATGATGTGGATCAATGCATTAAACTGCCTTGGATTTTAACAGGGGTAACACGTGTATGGAGCTAATATTAGGTCAAATGTTCACTATGCAAATCAGAAATGTTAGTACTTCAGTTCTAAGTGCCTTAATTTTCCTGTTATTCCTGTATCAGTACTGTTTAAAACAGCTTCCACTAAACCTGCTCTAGTTTAGACCTGCAGGATATATTTACATTGTGTGCGCAAATGGAACTTTGCCACTAAAGTTCTTTTTTATTACTCCCAATTTTGTAGCATAGCCAATTCCTACATTCCCTGAAGGCAACACGATAGAGGCAGGTCTGTAGCCTTTGAATTAAGGTGTCTGCTGTGATGCCACGCCCCCTTCTGATTGATACCACGCCCCTTTCAGTTGAAGCCACGCCCCCTCACTCTGTGAGAGAGTGGATCATTATTATATTTAACCTGACAAAACAAACGTATTCACTTGTTTTATTTAGATTTCATTGATGCATTTCTCAGAATTCAAGACCAAAACTTAAAATTTTAGTTTCAATTTTAATTTTTTACAGATTCAAAACATTTGACCCAATATCAGCTCCATACAACAATACAGTCTTCTGTTATAGTAAACTACTGATGAAACATTTTAGGTTGAATCTTCAGCTTTTATGAACCAAAAAACTAATTGATTGATCATTTTAATAAATAAATAGATTAATCAACTATTAAAATGGTAGTTAGTTGCAGTCCAACACTGTAATATCACACTATTCACAGTAGAGCTGCAACTAATCAATGTTTTGATCGTCGATTAATCGATCAATCGTTTTAATAATCAACAGATTCAAAATATATGAAAGTGAAAAATAAATGATTAAAATAATTAGCAGAGTGGATCATAAATATATTTAACCTGAAAAACAATTGAATATGTTGATGTATTTCTCAGAATTCTAGATCAAAACTTGAGATTTGAAGTTTTATTTTTTCCAAAATAAGTTTCCAAAAATAATTATAATAATTGAAATTTTAAAAAGATCTAAATCTGAAAAGAGAGAAATGGGATCCCAAAACATTTGACCCAATATTAGCACCATACTGTCTTCTATAATAGAAGACCTTTGACCTTTAGGGTGCAACATTTGATCCTATATTAGCTCCACAAATGTGTTTTTTTTATATTTTCCAGTGTTGGTTTTTAAACATGCACTTCCTGTTGGCTCCTCACGCTGCTCTGATGCTGCTCCTGATAAACCTGAGGGTGTTGCTGCACGGCCACGAGCTTTCAGGTTTGTCCCTAATCGCTAATTCAACCCTGACTTTAAGCTGACTGCATTCATGCCTCCACTCATTCCAACAACCATCGGGATCGGCCAGTAATTCCATGACAGTGGATGCGTGTAGATCAGTGATATGCACTGTTTCATATGTACATCAACATACGACACCATTGCAAATATGCACAAACGTCCACAAAAAGGACAAAAGCAATATATTTTGAATTAAGATATTTATTACCTTAGTACTGGGATGAGCGGGACGTTACTCCTTTTAAAGCAGGCTTTACAATAAGCTCAACAGGGTCCTGTTATGGAGAACCAATAAAAACACCTGTGCTTATCTTGCATGCTTCATACCTTCCTTTTTCTTTCTTGCAACACTCCATTTTGTCACCTGTGATTAGTGCATTAGTCACATCCGCAGTAGCATAATATACGGCATCGCTGCAGTGTGTCAGAACAAATGGCTTCTGGGGTTGTAAAACTCCCGTCACAACACATATGTGCCTGAGGCTGGAAATGAAAAGATTTGCCAAGAAATAATAAACAAGGTGTTTATAGATGGAAACAGGGCGAGTAGTGATTTGTGCATTTTACATTTGTGCAGATGAACTACAGATGTATTCTAGGCTGGTTGAACATTAACTTTCATTTGATTTTGTTGTTTTTTTACTATAAAAAGGACTAATACTGTAGTATTAGTAGGTCGTAGATCCATCCTCTGTTAATCATTTGCAGTTGATCCTCCGGAAAACCTGGCGATACTAGATCCTGGTCATCTGGGACATCTAGACATCACATGGAGCCCCCCGGCCTCCCTGATCAATGAGGCTGATTGCACTAAACTCTTCCAGCTGGAGTACTTTGACACATACAAGAATAGCTGGACTGTAAGTGATTATTATGTAATTAATAGAATTAGAATTATACTAGTGAGTGAAGCTGCAGGTAACAATTATTCTGATACTTGATTAGTGGATGAGTTAATTCTATGAAGAAAATGTCCAAATTCTCTGGTTCCAGCTTCTCTTCTCTGATTATTTCCTGGTTTCTTTAGTCTCTATAATAATAAACTGATGATCTTTGGGTTGTGACTGTTGGTCTGGATGAAAAAAAGACATTTAATGGATTATTTAACTACCAGAATAGTCATTAGTTGAAGCCCTACTGTGAATAGTGTAATATTGCAATGTTGTTGCATTTAACGACTATTTTAATAGTTGATTAATCTCATGATTATTGAAATGATTAATCGATTAGTTAAATGGTGTAAAATGTAGATCAGTGTTTCCAAACCTGAAGATTCAACCTAAAATGTCTTTTTTTTGTCCACAACCCAAAGATCATCAGTTTATTATTATAGAGACTAAAGAAACCAGGAAATAATCAGAGAAGAGAAGCTGGAACCAGAGAATTTGGACAGTTTTAGAATCGAATATATCAAAAACGTTGGCGACTAATTTAATAGTTGGCAACTCTTGTATTAACTGATGGTTGCAGCTGTGATGTGAATATAACAGCTCGTGTTTGTGGATTATCAGACCATCAGGACAATTCGGAGGACGTACACGGCCCGGTTTGACCTGATGAAGGACGTCAAAGTGCGAGTTTACACGTTGGTGAATGGACCCTGCACCAATGACACTTTGGTGATGAGCAAACGTTTCACTGAACTGGTGCAGAAACCGGCCAGCACAGGTCTGACCTGCAGGATTTATACAAAAAAAAGAATCAAAATTAAATATCAGCAAGGTGCAGAATATTATAGAAAATGAATGAGTTCAGGTTGCTTTTACCTTCCTGCCTCTAGGCTTCGTGGGTACTGCAGCGGAGGATTTTTCCTGTGTTTTCCATAACATGGAGTTCACCAAGTGCAGTTGGAAGAAAAGCCCGAAGCTCCCGGCCAACTCAAAGCAAACTCTGTATTACTGGTACGTCCTGGTATGACATGACCTGCTGACGTGTTTCCACACATTTTTTTGAGTTTGTTACCATCATGAACTGATGTAGCCACATGTCCCATGGACATGCATTAGTATCCCATAGCCAGGTGTTATCATCACATGTAGCCACGGGATACTAACTCGTGGCCATGGGATACTAATGCATGGCCACGGGATACTAATGCATGGCCATGGGATACTAACACGTGGCCATGGGATACTAATGCATGGCCATGGGATACTAACACGTGGCCATGGGATACTAATGCGTGGCCTTGGGATACTAATGCGTGGCCATGGGATACTAATGCGTGGCCATAGGATACTAATGCATGGCCATGGGATACTAATGCGTGGCCTTGGGATACTAATGCGTGGCCATAGGATACTAATGCATGGCCATGGGATACTAATGCGTGGCCTTGGGATACTAATGCGTGGCCATAGGATACTAATGCATGGCCTTGGGATACTAATGCGTGGCCTTGGGATACTAATGCGTGGCCATGGGATACTAATGCGTGGCCATAGGATACTAATGCATGGCCATAGGATACTAACTCGTGGCCATGGGATACTAATGCATGGTCACGGGATAGTAACCACAGGATACTAGCACAAGGCCATTGGAGACTAAGGCGTGGTCCCAGGTTACTAACATGTGGCCACAGGATACTAATGTGTGGCCACGGGATACTAACTCGTGGCCATGGGATACTAAGTCGTGGCCATGGGATACTAATGCATGGTCACGGGATAGTAACAAGTAGCCACAGGATATTAGCACAAGGCCATTGGAGACTAAGGCGTGGTCCCAGGTTACTAACATGTGGCCACAGGATACTAATGTGTGGCCATGGGATACTAACATGTAGCCATGGGATACTAACTCGTGGCCATGGGACACTAACTTGTGGCCATGGGATACTAATGCATGGTCACGGGATAACACATAGCCATGAGATACTAACACGTTGCTACAGGATACTAACTAACATGTGGCCATGCATTTGTATCCCGTGGCTATGCGTTACTATCCCGTGGCCGTGCATTAGTATCCCATGGCCGTGCATTACTATCCCGTGGCCGTGCATTACTATCCCGTGGCCGTGCATTAGTATCCCGTGGCCGTGCATTAGTATCCCGTGGCCGTGCATTAGTATCCCATGGCCGTGCATTACTATCCCGTGGCCATGCATTAGTATCCCGTGGCCGTGCATTAGTATCCCGTGGCCGTGCATTAGTATCCCGTGGCCATGCATTAGTATCCTTTGGCCACATGTCCAATGCATGTCTGAGCATTTAAATAACCTTAACTGCTTTTCTTTCACAAACATGGGAATGAAATTGCATTAAAATGTACAAAATAGGGCGACACGGTGGCGCAGGGGTTAGCGCTGTTGCCTCACAGCAAGAAGGTCGCAGGTTCAAGACCTCCTTGGTCCTGGGTCTGGGACCTTTCTGTGTGGAGTTTGCATGTTCTCCCCGTGTCTGCGTGGGTTTTCACCGGGTACTCCGGCTTCCTCCCACAGTCCAAAAACATGCTGAGTTTTTGCTGAGTGAATGGTGTGTGTGCCCCACGATTGGCTGGCGACCATCTGGGGTGTATCCCTGCCTCTCGCCGTAACGCGCTGGGATAGGCTCCAGCAGACCCCTGCGACCCTAATGAGGAATAAGCAGGTATAGAAAATGACTGACTGACTGTACAAAATAGTGAAAGTTATCTGGTTAGTTACAATCCCCCAAAACTAACAGTTGTCAACACATTCACCGCCAAACATGAAAATCATTTTTTTTCATTGTTTGTGAATAACTGTGTTTAGAAAAGATCCCTTGTCATCCGTGATTATAATATGTAGGGAGGCTACAGATGCAGCTGAATGATAAAGCACTGAAAGACAAAGCTAAATATTTGGAGGTGACATTCTTTTACTGATCCAGCCCACCTGAGAACAGAAAGTCTGGATCCGGCACCAGAGTTTGACATGACTGGTTTACATGAGACCAGCAAGTTGTCCGTCTGGAGAACTTGTTGACACTATCATTCATTTCCAGTCATCTGTTTTTCATTATTGGAATAAAAATGACTGTTCAGGATGTTCATCTCCCTTTGCTTTAATGTTTGAAGCAATGAAATAAAAACAGCTTGAAGGGAAAAATAAAAACAGCTTGACTTCTAGCAGCTGTAATACTTGTAATACTTGGAAGGGTTATGAGTTAGGTTGATTGTAATGATGATTAATTACAATAACTAATCAGGCTTGTGTTGTCAATATTTATAAATTAAAGTTTTGTTGGTGTGTTTCTGACTCAGGCACGATCAACTGGAGCAGACGCAGGAATGTCCCAAGTACAGCGTTTCAGACGGAGTCAGGAGTGGCTGCATCTTCAAATCTCTTCCCGACTTCACCGATATCAACTTCTGTGTGAACGGCTCCTCTGCTGATGGACCCCTGAAACCAGCATACCTCTCCATGCAGATACAGAACCACGGTAGCTGCATGTCCACAACCTTTAACCTGCACAGTCACTGATGAACAAGCAGCGTGATAAACACGCTCCCTCCATTCTGTGGTCTGTTTTCCTGTCAGAATCTTTAATCTACAGAGCCCCTCTGGTGATAAGTAATTAATGGCCAAAACCAAATTAACCACCAGCCATTAATTATTATCCCTTGGCCATGGCAATGCGTTAATATCTCATGGCGATGGGTTAGTATCCCATGGCGATGTGTTAGTATCCCATGGCCATGTGTTAGTATCCCATGGCCATGTGTTAGTATCCCATAGCCATGCATTAGTATCCCATGGCCATGTGTTAGTATCCCATGGCCATGCATTAGTATCCCATAGCCATGTGTTAGTATCCCATAGCCATGTGTTAGTATCCCATGGCAATGTGTTAGTATCCCATAGCCATGTGTTAGTATCCCATGGCCATGTGTTAGTATCCCATAGCCATGTGTTAGTATCCCATAGCCATGTGTTAGTATCCCATGGAAATGTCTTAGTATCCCATAGCAATGTGTTAGTATCCCATAGCCATGTGTTAGTATCCCATAGCAATGTGTTAGTATCCCATAGCCATGTGTTAGTATCCCATGGCCATGTGTTAGTATCCCATGGCCATGTGTTAGTATCCCATAGCAATGTGTTAGTATCCCATAGCCATGTGTTAGTATCCCATGGCCATGTGTTAGTATCCCATGGCCATGTGTTAGTATCCCATAGCCATGTGTTAGTATCCCATGGCCATGTGTTAGTATCCCATGGCCATGCGTTAGTATCCCATAGCCATGTGTTAGTATCCCATGGCCATGCATTAGTATCCCATAGCCATGTGTTAGTATCCCATGGCCATGTGTTAGTATCCCATGGCAATGTGTTAGTATCCCATAGCCATGTGTTAGTATCCCATAGCAATGTGTTAGTATCCCATAGCCATGTGTTAGTATCCCATGGCCATGTGTTAGTATCCCATGGCCATGTGTTAGTATCCCATAGCCATGTGTTAGTATCCCATGGCCATGTGTTAGTATCCCATGGCCATGCGTTAGTATCCCATAGCCATGTGTTAGTATCCCATAGCCATGTGTTAGTATCCCATGGCCATGCATTAGTATCCCATAGCCATGTGTTAGTATCCCATGGCCATGTGTTAGTATCCCATGGCAATGTGTTAGTATCCCATAGCCATGCATTAGTATCCCATAGCCATGTGTTAGTATCCCATGGCCATGCATTAGTATCCCATGGCAATGTGTTAGTATCCCATAGCCATGCATTAGTATCCCATGGCCATGTGTTAGTATCCCATAGCCATGTGTTAGTATCCCATGGCCATGTGTTAGTATCCCATAGCCATGTGTTAGTATCCCATGGCCATGCATTAGTATCCCATGGCCATGTGTTAGTATCCCATGGCCATGCATTAGTATCCCATAGCCATGTGTTAGTATCCCATGGCCATGCATTAGTATCCCATAGCCATGTGTTAGTATCCCATAGCCATGTGTTAGTATCCCATAGCCATGTGTTAGTATCCCATAGCAATGTGTTAGTATCCCATAGCCATGTGTTAGTATCCCGTGGCCATGTGTTAGTATCCCATAGCCATGTGTTAGTATCCCATGGCCATGTGTTAGTATCCCGTGGCCATGCGTTATTTACTTTTGTATCAAATATCACCAGAGGAACTCTGTACGAATCAGCTCTTCACCGTGTTCATGTCTGTAGTGAAGCCTGGAATCACAGAGAAGCTGCAACTGCAAACAGGTCCTGAAGCTTCGCTGGAGCTGCGCTGGGATTATCCTGTCGGGAGCATCCGAAAACAGTGCTTAGAATGGGAGGTGGAGCACAGCCAGGGACCAGATGGAAGAATATCTACCGTATGGTTCACCTCCTTTAATTTTCCAGTAGCATGTCGACCACACACTGTTTGTTGGGTTTAAATTGATGCAACAATGGGGAAAAGACGCCTCCAGAGAGCAGCAGATTACTGCACAAAATGCAAGAGCACGTCTCAGTATTTATTTATTCTTATTTGCACAAACCTCAGGAATTTCTGAGTTCAGTTTCATTATCTCATCGAGTTGCTTTATTCCCTCTTAGATATCAATATTCCACTTCTCAAAGTGTAAAGTATAATTATTAGACACATTAGAATATCAAAAAAGATATGCAGTATATTCTTAATGAAAAAAGTATATTTAAGTTAGTATTTTTCCTTCTTTTTAAAGGTTTAAGAAGTTTAATGATATTAGAAAAGAGATATAAAAAATACATGATCAACAATAGAAACTATTTCATGAACTTAAAGGTCCAGTTTGTACCTTTTAGTGGCATCTATGGAACAGATTTGGCAGAAATGTAACATAATATTCATAAGCATGTTTTTATCAGTGTATAATTAAATCAAAATGAGAGTTTTTGTGTTTTTATTACCTTAGATTGAGCCCAACATGATGCACTGGTGTTTTTCTACACTTTCCCAGAATGGAGAAACCAAACCATTGGCTCTAGACTCCAACCCTTTGCATCAGTGTAGCTGCAATATGAAAACTCACCACTAGATGCTGCTAAAATTATACACCCTACCTTTATCTCTTATCTTTCAAATATGTTAAATTATATTTCTCCACTTCTTTTGCCATTGATAACTGCAGATTTATACCAAAACGACGAGTCTGATGCTGCCATTGGTGCACGGCAGCTGGAGAAACTGCTTCAAGGTTCGGTCCAGGCTGCATAAATACTGTGTGGAGAAAAGCTTGTGGAGCGACTGGAGTCATCAGACATGTCATCCAGGTAATGTCCCATTTTCATCAAATAACACTAAAATAAAATAAAAAAAAACATCAGAATTGACTTGACACCGATAATTATTTCTTGTTTGTTATTTCTTGTTTATTCATTGTTTTATACATGAATGTTGCTGATTGGAGTGTGTGAAGGTTTTTATTTTTTTTTTATTTTAGAGGAGAAACTCATCCCCACTGAACCAACCATGGCTGCCGTGTATGTAATTACTGCTGTTGCAATCATCACTGTACTGGTGCTGTTGCTGTGTGTGTGTGCAGTGCTCAAAGCGTGAGTACACACACACACACACACACACATGTCTATGACTATTCTCATCACCCAGGTCATTGTTCTTTCTCTGGAATTGAATCATAGGCACCTGGACTTGCGTGAGATGTGGGTATTTAACCTCTGTGAGTGAGTTCAACAACAAAGTCCTGATGAAAGTCCTGATTTCACTGGACCATTGTTGTGCAATGAACAACAGTCGTTGGGGTCTGGTGACCCCTGGTGAACAACAGTCGTTGGGGTCTGGTGACCCCTTAGGAATTACAGTCGTTACGGTTAAGTGACCCCTGGTGAAAGACAGTCGTTAGGATCAAGTGACCCCTGGAGAACGACAGTCGTTAGGGTCTTCTAAACCTTGGTGAAAGACAGTCATCAGGTTCACGTTACCCCTGGTGAACAACGGTTGCTAGGGTCTTCTAAACCCTGTTGAAAGACAGTCATTAGGGTCAGGTGACCCCTGGAAAACAACAGCTGTAAGTGTCAGATGAGAATGTCAGGTGACCCCTGCAGAACGACAGTCGTTAGGGTCTTCTAAACCCTGGAGAACGACAGTCTTCAGGTTCAGGTGACCCCTGGAGAACAACAGTTGTTAGGGTCTTCCAAACCTTGGTGAAAGACAGTCGTTAGGGTCAGGTGACCCCTGCAGAACGACAGTCGTTAGGGTCAGGTGACCCCTGGAGAACGACAGTCGTTAGGGTCTTCTAAACCCTGGAGAACGACAGCTGTAAGTGTCAGGTGAGAACGTCAAGTGACCCCTGGAGAACAACAGTTGTTAGGGTCTTCTAAACCTTGGTGAAAGACAGTCGTTAGGGTCAGGTGACCCCTGAAGAACGATAGTTGTTAAGGTCAGGTGACCCCTGCAGAACGACAGTCGTTAGGGTCTTCTAAACCCTGGAAAACGACAGTCTTCAGGTTCAGGTGACCCCTGCAGAACGACAGCTGTAAGTGTCAGGTGAGAACGTCAAGTGACCCCTGGAGAATAACAGTTGTTAGGGTCTTCTAAACCCTGGTGAAAGACAGTCGTTAGGGTCAGGTGACCCCTGCAGAACGACAGTTGTTAGGGTCAGGTGACCCCTGGAGAACGATAGTTGTTAAGGTCAGGTGACCCCTGGAGAACAACAGTTGTTAGGGTCTTCTAAACCTTGGTGAAAGACAGTCGTTAGGGTCAGGTGACCCCTGGGGAACAACAGTTGTTAGGGTTTTCTAAACCTTGGAGAACAACAGTCATTAATGTCAGGTGACCCCTGGTCAGGTGACCCCTGGTGAAAGACGTCAGCGTCAGGTGTACCACCAACAATCATTGAGAGTGGTCTTAGGTTCAGTTGCTGATTCTCCTGAACATGAAAACATGTAACTGGGAGACAGATGGTATCACACATTCGCTCCTTTCTCTTTAGAATCAACAGCTGAGACTGGACGGCTGCTGCTCATTAGTCCAGTTGCCTATGATTCAATGAGAGACAGAGGACACATTCAGAGGTTATTGCACCATAAACTGAGCAGATGACAAGGAGAGAACGTTCAGTCACTCACAGCTGTGATTCTGTTACAGGAGGAAACTGAAACAAAGGACGAAGAAGCTGGACTCCATCAGCTCTTTGTTTTCCAGGAAATCCTGAAGGGGCCTGAATCCTCACTATCCTCATTGCCTTAAAACAGATGTTTTACTATTGCACTTCTCTGAATATGGCTTCAGGAAACAATCCCAGCAGCAAACTGAGAACGTTATGCTCTCACATGACCTTTTAATTTACACTACCATGGTAAATGCTTGAATTTACTGGAATAGTTAGTTCTGTCAACAGGAAAAGTTGGATCATAGCTGCTTGTTTTTTGCTAAAATTCTCGCCAGACGACTGAGTCATAAAGTTTCACTCGATTTATTATTTAGCTGATTGTTTAGCTGATGTGTTTAGGTTCAATTTCTGGTTCTTCTGGAAATGTTAATATATTTGCCATACTTCTTGCCAGATTCTCGTCTTGTGATGAAGGTTTGTTCTAGGTGTTTTTTCCTCATGGTTTACTTTTTACTTCACATTTTATGACCTCAATTGTATCCGACAGGGGCAAACGCTGCAAACACAAGTATGATGCAAAACCACAAAAAACATAAAATAATGCAAAAGAAAAATGCTGCAAATATCAAAAAGTGAAAAGAGTGAAAAGGTTTGTTTCCATCTTTTATAACATCATAGAAGAGCAGCATAGAAACATGCTAATGTCTGTGTGTTTTAATTTAATTTAACAAACTTTAATTAAACAAACTATAGGAAAATCTCTAATTGTGACTAATAGGAACAAGCTATAGGGATATCTCTAATTGTGACTAATAGAAACAACCTATAGAGATATCTCTAATTGTGACTAGTAGAAACAACCTATAGGGATATCTCTAATTGTGACTAATAGAAACAAGCTATAGGGATATCTCTAATTGTGACTAGTAGAAACAAGCTATAGGGATATCTCTAATTGTGACTAGTAGAAACAACCTATAGGGATATCTCTAATTGTGACTAGTGGAAACAAGCTATAGGGATATCTCTAGTTGTGACTAGTGGAAACAAGTTATAGGGATATCTCTAGTTGTGACTAGTAGAGACAAGCTATAGGGATATCTCTAATTGTCACTAATAGAAACAACCTATAGAGATATCTCTAATTGTCACTAATAGAAACAAGCTATAGGGATATCTCTAATTGTGACTAGTAGAAACAACCTATAGAGATATCTCTAATTGTCACTAATAGAAACAAGCTATAGGGATATCTCTAATTGTGACTAGTGGAAACAAGTTATAGGGATATCTCTAATTGTGACTAGTAGAGACAAGCTATAGGGATATCTCTAATTGTCACTAATAGAAACAACCTATAGAGATATCTCTAATTGTCACTAATAGAAACAAGCTATAGGGATATCTCTAATTGTGACTAGTAGAAACAACCTATAAGGATATCTCTAATTGTGACTAGTAGAGACAACCTATAGAGATATCTCTAATTGTGACTAATAGAAACAACCTATAGGGATATCTCTAATTGTCACTAATAGAAACAACCTATAGGGATATCTCTAATTGTCACTAATAGAAACAAGCTATAGGGATATCTCTAATCGTGACTAGTGAAAACAACCTATAGGGATATCTCTAATTGTCACTAGTAGAAACAAGCTATAGGGATATCTGTAGTTCAGTTTTGACTATAGGCATAATAAAATGTCTTAAACATCATTTCTCTATTTGTTTCTCCATTCTCTAAAAGTCAAGACCTTTCAATTGTTGAAAAATACATGCTAAAGTGCCCTCTAGGAGCCAAAACATGTGCTCTCTCCTGCAGCTGTTTCGGGGGTTTTGTGTGTTTTTTTTAATTTGCAGCATTTTTCTTTCGTATTTGTTTTGTGGGTTTGTAAATCGTTGCTTCTGGTGCAGATTTAAAATGTGTTTTTTGCCTTTATTGCACGTGTTCATCCTCATAATGAACTGAATCCACAGGGATTGTTTTGTGCTAAACGGGATAATAGAAGAAATAAGTGTATCAGGGGTTTTAATGCACAGCAGTTGCCATTTTTTGTTCTTGTTTGAATTATAATTCAACATGATGCAAAAAAAATTGGTAATTTCTGTTCAAAATATTAAAAAATGCCTTTACATGAAATCTAACATCATTCTGTGTGACTTTTTGTGCATTTTATTGTAATAAATAAATGTTGATAATACTTTTTTATCGCCCCCGGAATCATTATCATATTTTATTTATTTTTTATTAATAATCTAATGTTAAATGTAATATTATATGTGATATCCAGACATCAGGTAATATATATATGTCCACAATAATGTAGAATAAATAGAAAAAATAGACACAGAACAATAATGTTCTGATTTAATCTTTATTTAACTGCTGATTCAATGTTTTGTGGCACATCTCAGTATTTTTAAATGTGATTTTCCTATTAAAATAATGTCCTATGTTATTTTTTTGTCCTAAATTATCACTTTATAATATAAGTTTTCATGAATGCACCTGCTTATAATGGTTCATAGTGATTTATACTTTAATAATAATGCTAAATATAAAGACGTTCCAGGATCTTTAGTCCATTAAACATCAATGAAAATTTTCCACATCTTAGGTTTCAACGTTGGAGATGAGTTAAATTCAATAAAAAACAGGTAAAGAAGAACTTAAAGCTTTAAGTTTAGAGTTTCACTATGGGATGAAAGGTCGTTTTAAAGTTGGATAAAGTCACAGTAGAACGTTGACACAAGAATAAAGACACGATTCTCTGACTCTCAGAAAGTTTTTTGTGTTTCCCCAGAGACTCAGAAACAACACTTCACGTCATTAATTTATTAGGGTGACGATATTCATGTTTTATAGGAAAAATAATATCCCCAAACTCCAATAAAACACCACTTTACCAGCACATTTAACAGTTTCTGGCCTTCAGAAACATTTGTTTTTATAATGACTCAGTCACAGTTGCAGATTATTAGATTTTTAATGATCATGCGATGTTACAGCAGCAGAAAAGCATCTGATTGATTCTGCAGCACAACTAGAAACAGAAAAGCTGCCACTTTATATAGCAGCTCTAGTTTCCCTCTAGTGGCCAAACTATGTATTACAACCACCTTAAATAATAAATTTAATGTGTTTTTTTATTTATTTTCAGCAGAAATCATCAAGTCTTCACATTTATTCCTCAGGTAGAAATATAAAAAAAAATCCTAATATACCCTATATGCTAATATAGGATTTAAAAATACTAATATTTAAAAAAAAATACTCAAATAAAATAGTTAAAGTTCTGGTTTTAATTCTACTTAAAGTCTAAAAAAATAAAAATATTCTATATTCCTTATAAATGTTCCATGTTTTAATCTGGTTTATTTACTAGATTTTAATGTGTTATTGAATCATCTTACTATGTTTTTTATTTAATTATAAGGATTAGGGCTTCCTTAAAACAAGCTGATTTATCTCAATTAAAAGTAATTAAAAAAACAACTTTAGCTAAATAAAAGTTTTAATTAGATTGGATTTAACTGAAATATGTAGGAGTTAAACTATTAAATTGACTGAATTTATATAATAATTTTAGTAGAAGAAATAAGTAGAAATGAAAGTCAAATTATTAAATTAAATACTAATTTCTAGCTGATTGTTCAGAAAAATAAGATAAGGAACATGAACGATTGTTGTTTAATTAATAAAATACAAAGAGGACCTTGTTCATTTTTATCTCATAATTTTGACTTTATTTAATATATAGATTATATATTTTATGCATATTTTTGAACATACGCTGCAAAAAATTAATTCTTAACAAGTAAAAATGTCTTATGTTTAATACAATTAGTCCAATATTGAGTAGAATTATCGTTTTGCATTGGCAGATAATTTATCTAATGTATTTATTTATTTTTATTGTCCTGATTTGGGTCAATTTGGTGTTGTAAGAAAACAAGACTCACATTGACTAATAAAAAATAAATTGAATATAATAAAATAAATTATCTAAAATATCTGTTAATAAAATAAGATAATTTTATTCAATATTGGAGTAATTGTATTAAATTGTATTAAGACATTTTCACATTTTTATTTTTTTGCAGTGTATATTTTTAAAAAATGCATAAACAAGTCTATATATGAAAGAAAAAGTCAAAATTATGAGATAAAAATTCAATAATGTGAAATAAAACATTAAGAAATATTAATTAAAAGACTCAAATATGTATAAAAAGAAGTTTTTAAAGTTTTTTTAAGACGTTTTTACTCGTTAGGTTCGTGTTTTTAACGGCTGCCGTCACCATGACAACCACCAGGTCACCAGTTAACATGGTCACTTTTTAAACCGAAACACCGGAAACTCAAACACGTGACAACTAGCCTACGAGCTAGCTTACGAGCTAGCCTACGAGCTAACCTAGAAGCTAGCTTACGAGCTAGCCTACGAGCTAGTCTACGAGCTAGCCTACGAGCTAACCTACGAGCTAGTCTACGAGCTAACCTACGAGCTAGTCTACGAGCTAACCTACGAGCTAGCTTACGAGCTAGCAAAATGGAGGAAAACGCCACAACAACAAGCTAAGAAGTCGCTGAAATCACAGAGTAAGTTACAGAAATAATGTTCCCGGAAAAAAGTGCCAGATTAGTGTTTTTATTTTAATTTTGAATCAGTAGTTTTAGTGTTTTTATTTTAATTTTGAATCAGTAGTTTTAGTGTTTTTATTTTATTATTGAATCAGTAGTTTTAGTGTTTTTATTTTATTATTGAATCAGTAGTTTTAGTGTTTTTATTTTAATTTTGAATCAGTGGTTTTAGTGTTTTTATTTTATTATTGAATCAGTAGTTTTAGTGTTTTTATTTTAATTTTGAATCAGTAGTTTTAGTGTTTTTATTTTAATTTTGAATCAGTGGTTTTAGTGTTTTTATTTTATTATTGAATCAGTAGTTTTAGTGTTTTTATTTTAATTTTGAATCAGTAGTTTTAGTATTTTTATTTTAATGTTGAATCAGTAGTTTTAGTGTTTTTATTTTAATGTTGAATCAGTAGTTTTAGTGTTTTTATTTTAATTTTGAATCAGTGGTTTTAGTGTTTTTATTTTATTATTGAATCAGTAGTTTTAGTGTTTTTATTTTAATTTTGAATCAGTAGTTTTAGTGTTTTTATTTTAATATTGAATCAGTAGTTTTAGTGTTTTTATTTTAATGTTGAATCAGTAGTTTTAGTGTTTTTATTTTAATATTGAATCAGTAGTTTTAGTGTTTTTATTTTAATGTTGAATCAGTAGTTTTAGTGTTTTTATTTTAATATTGAATCAGTAGTTTTAGTGTTTTTATTTTAATATTGAATCAGTAATAACTATATGTGTGTGTGTTGCCCTCTAGTGGCCAGACTATGTATTGCAACCACCTTACATTTATTAAATTTAATGTTTTCTATTTATTTTCAGCAGAAGTGTTTTAAAAACATTTATAAACCAAGTGTCTTTATTTGATATATATATATGTGTGTGTGTGTGTGTGTGTGTGTGTGTGTGTGTGTGTGTGTGTGTGTGTGTGTGTGTTTTATGATGTTGATGATCACCAAGGAAAAGCTGCTATTTCATATTAAAGCTCTTGTTTCCCTCTAGTGTCCAAACTAGTTATTACAACCACCTTACATTTATAAACTAAGTATTTTTATTTAATTTATTTTTAAATATACATAGATATTAGCATTTAAAATACTTTTGGAGAAGTTAAAGTACCAACTCAAGCTTTTTAATCATGTAATTGTGTAAAAGTTCTGGTTTCAAAACTGAAAAAATGCCTTTATATAAGTCCTCTATATAAATGGTTCTACATTCATTACAGTGAAAATAAATTATTCTCCCTTTTTTCTCACATTTTCATCTTTTTATCTAATAATTTTGACATTTTCTCTTATTTTTGAATAATAACAATAAATAAATTGTCTATAATAAAAGAAAATAAGCAAAACTGACAAAGAGATCAGATAAATCCAAATAACTAAAGATATTTCTACTCAATATTGGATTAGTTCAACAAGAAGAAGAACCGAATAACTTAAAAAGTCTATAAATAAAAACTTATAAACTAAATGAATCAACCCAACTAATGCAGCTGCAGTTCAAACGTTCATTAAATATTATATCAAAGGTGTTTTCCTGCTGGGAAATGAAGCATCTGGATCCAGAATGAGCTGTTTTTACTGTTTGATCCAACATTCATTGACTTTCACAAGGTCACGTAGCAGCTGCTGTTTCCCACAGTCGACTGGACTTTCTACGAGGAGCTGAGAGTCACTGATTCACTGCATTCGGCTGCTGATTCGTAAAAAAAATCGGAAGAAATTACAAATTTAGGGAGGAAAAGGGAATAAAAAGGCTCATATAGGGTGTCTTCACCACTGAAGAGGGCACTAAAGCATGAGGTTTGCCTTCTAAAGGGCACTTTAGCATGTTTTTTGGCTTCTAAAGGGCACCTTACCAGGTGTTTTATCTCCTAGATGGCACTGGAGCAAGCATTTTAGCTTCCAAGAGGGAACTTTAACACACATCTTGGCTCTTAGAGGGCACTTTAATACTTGTTTGGGCTCCTAGAGGGCACATTAACCCATATTTTGGATCCTAGAGTGCAGTTTTTGGCTTATAAAGGGCACTATAACACACATTTTGGCTCCTAGAGGGCACTTTAGCACACATTTTGGCTCCTAGAGGGCACTTTAACACATATTTTGTCTCCTAGAGGGCACTTTAGCATGATTTTCTGCTCCTAGAGGGCACATTCACACACATTTTGGTACCAAGAAGACACTTTAACACAGTTTTATGCTTCTAGACTGTACTTTTTTGTTCCTAATTTGGACTTTAGCACGTGTTACGGCTCCCAAAAGGGCACTTTAACACATATTTTGGCTCCTATGGAGCACTTTAACATGCTTTTATGCTCCTTAAGGGCACTTGAATATGACTTTTAGCTCCTAGAGACAAAGGAACAGGCCAACACGTGTTAGCGGAGGAGCAGCTAGTGACTTTCCTGGGGGTTAATGTGTAATTTGTGGGCGGGGCCAGACAGATGACCTGTAGGTAATGTACAGCCCAGGTGTTTCTGCTGATCAGAGGACGTCCAGCACCAGGGTCACAACAGCTGCTGCTCAACTACTCAGGTCTGACTTCAGAAATCCACCTTTAACTTATTATTATACACTCATTAGTAATTATAACAATGATTTATTACTAAAATCTGGTGATTTCCTCCCTCAGGTGTGTTTCTCTGGTCTCTGGGTTCAGTAACTGGAATCTGTCCCTGCAGGCTGATCTGGTGCAGGGTCTGGCTGGTTACTGCACCCAGGGACCAGGCTGGACCACAAGAACCAGGAGCTTCACAGCCACACTAATGTGTTGTCGATAAAGTTTTATTTAAATCCTGTTTCCTCTGCAGTAAGTTGGATAGTAGTAAGTCAGAGAAGAGAAGCTGGAACCAGAGAATTTGGATGTTTTCTTCTTAAAAAATGACTGAAATCAATGAATAGATTATTACAATAGTAATTAATGTGATAGTTGGAAACAGCTTTAATTAACACACTTCATAAATATACAGCTCTGATTTTACTGCTTCTAAATATGTGTTTGGACTAAAGGAACCTTTTAGTTCTACTGGATAATAAAAATAATGATATTTTTATTATCCAGTAGAACTAAAAGGTTTAAGCATTTTATTTGCAGAAAATGACAAAAACGATGTAAAGTTTTCAGACCTCAAACAAGATCAAATACATTTTAAACAATATAATAAATCATTATTTGGTGCAATAATCCTTATTTTAAATCCCAGCTTTCCACAAACCTTTACTATTATTCTTAGGTGACTTTATTCCTCTTTATTTCTTTTTATTTTCAAAGATTTCCTGCATATATTTATATCAGTAACAATTATACGTCTATTTTTTTACCATTTCTTTGCAGAAACCAGAATTATTAAATTCATATATAGAGGAAGCACCTGGAAACTTCATTTCTTTGCTTAAAACATAAAAAGTTGTCTTCTATCATATCACAGAATAAAACTGCACGAGTATCATTTAGATTTAGTTTAATTTGATGTCTAAATGAGTCGTAGAGTCGCAGCAGCTTGTTATTGTGCTGCAGTACCAGCTGCAGCCACTAGGCGGCGCCTCAGCTGCAACATGGAGGGTGTGGTCCAGCTGCTGCTGTAGAACCACATCACAGCTGGAACGTTACCAGCAGAATGTGAAATATGTCTCGGCTGGGACCCTTTTTATTTTATTCTTCCTTCTGTTTTGTTGCTGTGAACTGAACAGACACATGCTGGAAATTAAACTTGACCTTTGACCTCCACTTCATAATGATTTCACTGAGCTCAGGACTTGTTTAAATAAAAAAATAAATAAAAAGTTGCTGTGGTAATGTTCAGAGTCAATGTTTCACTCGAGTTAAAACCTGAAATGTGTAACTAGAAAAGTCCTGTTTGAATTTGAAGGTTCAGTTTCTACATAAACGTAATATAAATAAAGTTTTAACCAGGTTTATTTATCAGTTTTCCTGCTATAAATGATAATAAATGTTAAATATCTCTACAACATCAAAGGTTATTAGCCTTAAACCTGGAATCAGAATATGTTATATGTTAATATATGAAAATAAAGTTAGAATATTGGAGAAAAAAAACAAAAAAAGTTTTTTTTTCTTCCTAACATTGTGTTTTATTACAGATTAAAAAAAAACTTTATTTAAAACTTAAAACAAGACCAAACTGCAAAGTTTAATCATTAATCACGTTTTTTTTTATTTTTTCCACATTTTAACCCTTTAACATGTCAATAAATGTCATAAATAAAGTCATAGTTTTTCATTTAATTTCATTTTTCTTCTATTTTTATTCAATAATTCTGAACTTTTTTATTTTTAAATAACAAAAACATGATTCAATTAATTAAAATCAAGAAACAAATTCAATAAATTATAAATTATTTACAGATTTCAGTCAATTTTATACATTAATAGTGATTATTGATCATCTATAACTGATATTATACATTAATAGTGATTATTGATCATCTATAACTGATATTATACATTAATAATGATTATTGATCGTCTATAACTGATATTTTCTCTCTCAGAGGTTTATTTCCTCTTTAAACTGTTGTTTTAACAATAATAAACATCAACACTCTGTGACGTAACTTCAGCTTCAAGCAGCGAAACACATTTCAAAGATTCCAGAGAGGTCACGGCTATTATAAGACACTGCTGCTGCTGCTGCTGCTGCTGCTGCTATTACTGCTGCTGCTGTTACTGCTGCTGTTACTGCTGCTGCTGCTGCTGCTGTTACTGCTGCTGTTACTGCTGCTGCTGCTGTTACTGCTGCTGCTGCTGCTGCTGTTACTGCTGCTGCTGTTGCTGCTGCTGTTACTGCTGCTGCTGCTGCTGCTGTTACTGCTGCTGCTGTTGCTGTTACTGCTGCTGCTGTTGCTGCTGCTGCTGCTGCTGCTGCTGCTGCTGTTACTGCTGCTGCTGTTACTGCTGCTGCTGCTGTTACTGCTGCTGCTACTATTACTGCTGCTGCTGTTACTGCTGCTGCTGCTGTTACTGCTGCTGATGTTACTGCTGCTGCTGCTGCTGTTACTGCTGCTGCTGTTACTGCTGCTGCTGCTGTTACTGCTGCTGATGTTACTGCTGCTGCTGCTACTATTACTGCTGCTGCTGCTGCTGCTGCTGTTACTACTGCTACTGCTGCTGCTGCTGCTGCTGCTGCTACTGTTACTGCTGCTGCTGCTGCTGTTACTGCTGCTGTTACTGTTACTGCTGCTGCTACTATTACTGCTGCTGCTGCTGTTACTGCTGCTGCTGGTGTTACTGCTGCTGCTACTGCTGTTGCTGCTGCTGCTGCTACTATTACTGCTGCTGCTGCTGCTGCTACTGCTGTTGCTGCTGCTGCTGCTACTATTACTGCTGCTGCTGCTGCTACTGCTGTTGCTGCTGCTGCTGCTACTATTACTGCTGCTGCTGCTGTTACTGCTGCTGCTGCTGTTACTGCTGCTGCTGCTGTTACTGCTGCTGCTGCTGCTGTTACTGCTGCTGCTGCTGCTGCTGCTGTTACTACTGCTGCTGCTGCTGTTACTGCTGTTACTGCTGTTACTGCTGCTGCTGCTGCTGTTACTACTGCTGCTGCTGCTGCTGCTGCTGCTCAATTTACACAGAAGCATCAGTTTCAGCAGTAAATTCACCTTTTTCCCTCAGATTTATATGTGAGTGTGAGTTTCGTGAGTTTTCTCGTTGCTGCAGATGCACAAATTCATCATTTTTCCAGCGAATCTTTCACCATCTGCTGCAGTTTGAAGGTTTTACACAAAACATGAACAAATAGAAGAGATATTTTTTAAAAAATGTGCCTTTTTGAGCATAAAAAACACAAATAAATGTAAAATTACCTCCTGATCTGCAAAGAAAAAGCTCCAATAAAAGTGTTTCTCTTTTCTTTTCAGCTGTAAATTTGAAGCCGTGAACATTCATCCAGATAATCACATGACGAGTATATACAAGTATATTTGGGTGTTTTAAAAGTTTTAATAGCTCCAAATATTACGATCACAAGATATTTCCACTTTAAATAGATGTGGAATGTGAGCTCTGTGTAATAAAAGTGATAAAGAGGTTTTTAGACACATTAAAGAATAATCAAATAATAATTCACACTCCTGATATTCCCCAAACTACAGCTGTTTATTCAGGTTTTTCTCCTTCATGTAGAAATACTTTGTACAAATTTACATTCTTCATTTAAGACAAAACTACTGTGACTATAAACACTCATCGCTGCTAAAAGCCGACTAATTTACACTTTAACCTTCTGCTGCGTAGTGTTGACTGATGGAAATAAATCACTTTGGCTCAAAATTACTAGAAAGCAGTTCTATAAAATCCATGTTTAGTTGTCTTTTATTTTGAAGGACAAAGAAATAATCACATCACATGACCAGGAAATCCTGTTTTCACTTCATTTTACTGATCCTTAACTACATCTGAACTATTTTATAATTCTACATGAACTAATTTCTATTTATTTGATCATATCTGTGTCCATATGTAGTTTATATAAGTGTAGATATGTATTAACAGGTCATTATATAGTGAGTATAGCTTTAAAAAATGTTATTACTGGATTTTCTTTCTATTTTTTAGTGTTTTAATTACTTAAAATGGCCTAAATAATAGATATATATAAGAAATATATAATAAAATGTTATGAACTCAGGATAATTTGCATATTGTTGCCATATGCAAATTTAGCACATTAGAAAAACAACATCAAAATTGAATTAAATTCACGTTCAATTGTTCATTTGGTGAAAATGTTCCTAAATTCTAAATGTGAGACAATGACGCTCACATGTCAAATCAGCAATAGGGATATCCTGGTCATGTGACCTCATAAATTGTATGTCCTTCAAAATAAAAGCCTCCTTTTCTCACTTAATTGTAAAAACTGATTTTATATCACAGCTTTTGTAGAAAAATGAAGATAAAGTAATTGATGCCACATGGAAACACTATGTAATAGAGGGTTAATTACTATTAATAAGAAATAGTTATTTTATATTCTAATTCATATCAACTGTAGAACTTTATTTTACAGGTCTGATTACGTCTAAATGCATGAAATGAAATATATATAAATGCATATGAACAGATATGATTGTTTCTACATATGAATTTGTACAATCTAGCTCATATATTAGTTGATGCTGAACTATAAATGGTTTATATGTAGTTATTGACCTGTAAAATAAAGAGTTATCAAGTCTTTTTGAGCCTCCAGGCCACATTTGTTGCAGCAGATGTGCATTGAGTTTCCATATATGACGACGCTATGCAACAGAAGGGTCTAATAGTAGGAACACGCAGAGGCAGAATCATCAGATAAATACATGAAAACAACGTGAAATTCTACACAAATAATAATAAAAAAGTAAAGTGGGAGTAGTGTAATTTAATCCCTTTAAATGTTCAGCCACTGCAGCTCAGAACCTCCGGCTCTGGCTGTTTTCTCTCTAACAATAGATCCAGGTCACAGTAGAAACGTCCAGCATCGTCATCAGCAGCAGATTCATGTCCAGAAAACTCTGCTGCAGCTTTAGCTCCGTCGCTAACCGCTAACCCCCGATACCGGCGAGGGGGAGGGGGGAGATATGGGAGGGGGAGGGGGGGGGGGGGTCCTGTTAACCCTGGACTAAATTAGGCCTCCACAACCAGGCTAAAAATAACAGAGAGGGCAAGAACAGCAAGAGGAAAAGAGAAAACGGCCCAGAGAAATGTAGCACACCTCCTATATGGGGATTTGAGTGTGTGTGTGTGTGTGTGTGTGTGTGTGTGTGTTTCCAGTAATGACGGAGGGGGGAGGAGGTTGCTGGACTCAGTACATGGCGTCCTCGTATATGTCCGTCCTCAGACAGAACAGAATTCCTCCTCCCAGCATGAAGATGGTGGCTCCCCAGCCGAGGCCGTAGCCCCAGTTAAACTCATGATACGTCTGCAGAACGGTTCCATCGATGAATTTAATCGGATAAAGAACCAGGGCACAGGCCTGGAGGACCACTGGAACACAGAGAGGAGACAGAAATACATTATTATTTATTATAAATATAATAAAATATATAAAACACAACCACTGGAACACAGAGAGGAGACAGAAATACATTATTTATTATAAATATAATAAAATATATAAAACACAACCACTGGAACACAGAGAGGAGACAGAAATACATTATTATTTATTATAAATCTAATAAAATATATAAAACACAACCACTGGAACACAGAGAGGAGACAGAAATACATTATTATTTATTATAAATATAATAAAATATATAAAACACAACCACTGGAACACAGAGAGGATTTACAAAAACTACTCATCATAACAAAAAACTACTCATTGTAGCACAAAAAACTACTAATTTTAATGTGAAAACTACTCAATGTAACACCAAAGAAACTACTCATCACAACAAAAAACTACTCATTGTAGCACAAAAAACTACTCATTGTAATACAAAAAACTACTCATTGTAATACAAAAAACTACTCATTGTAGCACAAAAAACTACTCATTGTAGCACAAAAAAATACTCATTGTAGCACAAAAAACTACTCATTGTAGCACAAAAAACTACTCATTGTAGCACAAAAAACTACTCATTGTAGCACAAAAAACTACTCATTGTAGCACAAAAAAATACTCATTGTAGCACAAAAAACTACTCATTGTAGCACAAAAAACTACTCATTGTAGCACAAAAAATACTTATTGTAGCACAAAAAACTACTTATTGTAGCACAAAAAACTACTAATTTTAATGCAAAAAACTACTCAATGTAACACCAAAGAAACTACTCATCATAACACACAAAAAACTACTCATTGTAGCACAAAAAACTACTCATTGTAGCACAAAAAACTACTCATTGTAGCACAAAAAACTACTCATTGTAATACAAAAAACTACTCATTGTAATACAAAAAACTACTCATTGTAATACAAAAAACTACTCATTGTAGCACAAAAAACTACTCATTGTAGCACAAAAAAATACTCATTGTAGCACAAAAAACTACTCATTGTAGCACAAAAAACTACTCATTGTAGCACAAAAAACTACTCATTGTAGCACAAAAAATACTTATTGTAGCACAAAAAACTACTTATTGTAGCACAAAAAACTACTAATTTTAATGCAAAAAACTACTCAATGTAACACCAAAGAAACTACTCATCATAACACACAAAAAACTACTCATTGTAGCACAAAAAATACTTATTGTAGCACAAAAAAATACTTATTGTAGCACAAAAAACTACTCATTGTAGCACAAAAAACTATTCATTATAGCACAAAAAACTACTCATTGTAATACAAAAAAACTACTTATTGTAGCACAAAAAACGACTCATCTTAAGGCAAAAAATACTCAATGTAACACCAAAGAAACTACTCATTGTAGCACAAAAAACTACTCATTGTAATACACACACTCATCAGACCAAAAACACACACACACACACACATGGATTATAATTATAATTATCTGGTCCTGGTGAATTTTTAGACTCAGATGATGCAGCAGAAACTCTATTAGATAATTTATCACTTTATAGAACCCGTCTTCCTGCTCCAGTTTATTTTATTTTTAGATTCTTTTTATAGCCACTGACATTTCTGTCTTTACAGCTGTTAGTACAGCACATATTTAAATAGATATTTCATACACAAGTCAGTGAAATCACGTCTTTCTGACTTAAATAAAGAGCTAAAATCCTCTGAGTTCGAATGCAAATGAGGATTATTTTAAAAAGGATAAAGAAACATTGACATTTAGACTCAGGAGTGATGAGGAAGGTGAAAAGAAGGAAAAAAAGATTCGACACATGAGGATTTAGGAGAATTATAAAAAGCTGCTGAAAACAGATTTATGGATTAAAATGAGTAGAAACACAGATTAAAATAAAAAAAAAATCAGGTAGAAACTGAAGCTGCAGCTTTTTCAGTTCTGGGAACCAAACAATAGAATATGGTCACGCTAGTTTTTTATGTAACAAATTTTATTTAGATCTTGTGAACAAAAGAAAAAAAAAAAAAAAAAAACTACTCATCGTAGCACAAAAAACGACTCATCGTAGCACAAAAAACTACTCATCATAAGACCAGAGAACTACTCATCGTAAGACCAGAGAACTACTCATCATAAAACCAGAAAACTACTCATCGTAAGACCAGAGAACTACTCATCGTAACACAAAAAACTACTCATCGTAAGACCAGAGATCTACTCATCGTAAGACCAGAGAACTACTCATCGTAACACAAAAAACTATTCATTGTAACACAAAAAATACTCATCGTAAGACCAGAAAACTACTCATCGTAACACAAAAAACTATTCATTGTAACACAAAAAATACTCATCGTAACACAAAAAACTACTCATTGTAAGACCAGAAAACTACTCATCGTAACACAAAACACTACTCATCGTAACACAAAAAACTACTCATTGTAACAAAAAAACTACTCATCGTAATATGAAAAACGACTCATCGTAGGACACAAAAAATACTCATCGTAATACAAAAAATTACTCATCGCAATACAAAAAACTACTCATCGCAACACACAAAAAAACACTCATCGCAATACAAAAAACTACTCATCGTAACACAAAAAACTACTCATCGCAATACAAAAAACTACTCATCGTAACACAAAAAACTACTCATCGCAATACAAAAAACTACTCATCGTAATATGAAAAATGACTTATTGTAGGACACAAAAATACTCATCGGAACACACAAAAAACTACTCATCGTAACACAAAAAACTACTCATCGTAATACAAAAACTACTCATCGTAACACAAAAAACTACTCATCGTAATACAAAAACTACTCATCGTAACACAAAAAACTACTCATTGTAACAAAAAAACTACTCATTGTAACACAAAAAACACTCATCGTAATATGAAAAACGACTCATCGTAACACACAAAAAAACACTCATCGCAATACAAAAAACTACTCATTGTAACACAAAAAACTACTCATCGTAACACAAAATGGGTGTGCTACAATGGGTAGTTTGAGGAGTAGTTTTTGTGTTATGCTAAGTATTTTTTATACTTATCGTAACCCAAAAACTACTGCTCGTAATACCTAAAACTAAAATCAATTCCTAAAATCAAGTATTGTTTATATTGTTAATAAAAGAGTTTTAGCAGCTTTCATTATTAATAATAAATAAAATCTTTGTGTTGTATTGGTTGTAGTTGATATGCTCAACATTTGAATTGTAAAAAAAACTTTATTTGTCATTGTCCTTGTTCACAAGATCTAAATAAAGTTTGGAAAAAAAACCCGTAGACTTAATGTATTTAGTTGAGACAGAATATAATAATAATAATATGACATAATATTTTTCCAGTGGAGACTGGAACGTTTTTCCAGACTCAGCTGAAGTGAAGTAATATTTCCATAAAGAAAAGGAAAGCGTTTATTTAATAAACCAGAGTATATGACACACCTCGCTGTGGTTTTCCTGTTAAACGAGGCTGTTTTTGACGTAAATCTGCTTCTTTTTCTCTGTAACACTGATTGTTTTGTCTCTCGCTGTATTTCCTCTAATTCCCAGCAGCATCGTCTGCTTCTTTACATCTTTGACGTGTGGAACAATTGTCGCTTCTTCAGTTTCAGCCTTGACCTGAAACCTGAGGAAAATGACTTCAGAGCTTCCATGGTTTTATTTAACCCAGGAGAATGTGGGTGTCACCGCCCCTTTAAATGTCCTGGAACATTCCTCATCCTGGTTTATCCTCAAATATAAAATATAGATATAAAACTAGTAGCTGGGAATTTATTTTTGTTAACTTTGAGCCTAAGGAACAATAATTGGAACCAGAAAATTTGGACCTGATTTACTGATTTGTGTCAGTTTTGTCCTGTTTTCAGTTTTAAATAAAGTTTTTTGTATCTGTATTAAAACACAATATTATATATATTTTTTTCAATATTCCAACTATAACAGCAACATAAATAGATTGTGACTCTTCTGTAGTCACCTCACATGTTGTAGATTTATTTAATTCCAGGTTTAAGACCAATAACCTTTGTGTTTGTAGAGATATTCCACATTTATTATCATTTAAAGTAAGAAAACTGCAGAATAAACCTATACAATGATATAAACCTGGGGATTAAATGGTTAAGGAGGAATGTTTGTGTTTGTTAAACATCAGGATGTGACTCCACTTCCTGGTTTCGTTCCTTCCAGGTGATTCAGGGACAATAAGTGACGCCTCCACCTTTTCCTTCCTACAGGAAACCAGCAGGCTGTTTAGCTGCAGCCCAAGAATAATAATAATAATCATAATAATATTAATAATAATCATAATAATATTAATAATAATCATAATAATAATATTAATAATAATAATAATAATAATAATGATATTAATAATAATAATATTAATAATAATAATCATAATAATGCTGTTATTAGATTATTTAGATTGATCCCAGGCAGAAAATAATATTAATATTAATATTGTTAGTAATATTAATGCTGCTGATAATAATATTAATGCTGCTGATAATAATATTAATGCTGCTGCTGCTGATAATAATATTAATGCTGCTGCTGCTGATAATAATATTAATGCTGCTGCTGATAATAATATTAATGCTGCTGCTGCTGATAATAATATTAATGCTGCTGCTGCTGCTGATAATAATATTAATGCTGCTGCTGATAATAATATTAATGCTGCTGCTGCTGCTGATAATAATATTAATGCTGCTGCTGCTGATAGTAATATTAATGCTGCTGCTGCTGATAATAATATTAATGCTGCTGCTGCTGCTGATAGTAATATTAATGCTGCTGCTGCTGATAATAATATTAATGCTGCTGCTGCTGCTGATAGTAATATTAATGCTGCTGCTGCTGATAATAATATTAATGCTGCTGCTGCTGCTGATAGTAATATTAATGCTGCTGCTGCTGATAATAATATTAATGCTGCTGCTGCTGTTAGTAATATTAATGCTGCTGCTGCTGATAATAATATTAATGCTGCTGCTGCTGATAATAATATTAATGCTGCTACTGCTGCTGATATTAATATTAATGCTGCTGCTGTTAGTAATATTAATGCTGCTGCTGATATTAATATTAATGCTGCTGCTGCTGATAATAATATTAATGCTGCTGCTGCTGATAATAATATTAATGCTGCTGCTGCTGATAATAATATTAATGCTGCTGCTGCTGATAATAATATTAATGCTGCTGCTGCTGATAATAATATTAATGCTGCTGCTGCTGCTGATAATAATATTAATGCTGCTGCTGCTGATAGTAATATTAATGCTGCTGCTGCTGATAATAATATTAATCCTGCTGCTGCTGCTGATAGTAATATTAATGCTGCTGCTGCTGATAATAATATTAATGCTGCTGCTGCTGCTGATAGTAATATTAATGCTGCTGCTGCTGATAATAATATTAATGCTGCTGCTGATAGTAATATTAATGCTGCTGCTGCTGATAATAATATTAATCCTGCTGCTGCTGCTGCTGATAGTAATATTAATGCTGCTGCTGCTGATAATAATATTAATGCTGCTGCTGATAGTAATATTAATGCTGCTGCTGCTGATAATAATATTAATGCTGCTACTGCTGCTGATAATAATATTAATGCTGCTGCTGCTGCTGATAATAATATTAATGCTGCTGCTGTTAGTAATATTAATGCTGCTGCTGATAATAATATTAATGCTGCTGCTGCTGATAATAATATTAATGCTGCTGCTGCTGATAATAATATTAATGCTGCTGCTGCTGATAATAATATTAATGCTGCTGCTGATAGTAATATTAATGCTGCTGCTGCTGATAATAATATTAATGCTGCTGATAGTAATATTAATGCTGCTGCTGCTGATAATATTAATGCTGCTGCTGATAATAATATTAATGCTGCTGCTGATAATATTAATGCTGCTGCTAACACTGCTGTTGCTGCTAACACATGTTCCTGCTGCTCAGTAACTGCTCAGACTGCTGCAGCTTTAACACTGACTCTTTCTCCTCATGTTTTCATAGGCTGAAACAACATGAAACCCTTTAAATCCTACACTGTACTCCTCTGTTCCAGCTCTTTTCCTACAGGCTCCTCATTATAAACAACATAGTTTGTGCCTAAACGTTTTATTGGCTCTTATGCACATTCAAAAATAAAATAAATAAATAAATAAATCAAATCTCTGTGGGTTTTAACAACATTTTCTGGTTTGAAATGAGTCACCAGTCAAGTATGAGGTATTTGGGATAAAGTCAAAAATGTGGTGGAACCCTAAAAACTTGGTTTAAAAACCCCTAAAAATGTTTTAAAATATAAAAAACAACTAGTTTTATATTCTAGGTGTTAACATTTATCATTTCACGTTAAAAAAATGCACATTCTGTGTGATTTCTGTAAAATGTACATTGTGAGAAACCTTTTAAAACTGTATTTTTTAAAAAAGTTTTTAACTTTCTGACCCATTTCTTATATAACAGACTTTTATTTTGAAAAGTGGAGCAGTTTATCCTGTTTAATCCCAGTCTATGTGGCAGTTACAGTGATATTTGTGCAGGATTCAGAACAATGTGCTTGTATTTCTGCAGAAAGTGTGTTTTTCTGTGTTTAATGACATGTTTTGTAGAAGATCCGCCCCCGGCCCGGTCAGGGTTGATTCCAGCTATGAAACAGCTCTGGCTCAGGAATCTGTGGCGCCTTTTCTTCCCCTCGGTGACTTCACTCTTGTTGGTAAAGTCTGCAGCAGAATTCTTCTGCGGCTGCTTTTTTTTTTTTTTGGCTGCAGAGACTCCAGAGACCACAGAAAGAGTGAGCTCAACCAGCCTCAGCTGCTGCTGCTGCTATTTAACTAGAGTACTGGAACATAAAAAAGAAAGGAAAGGAAAGAAAAAGGCCAGAGTGTGTATAGAAAGATAGAAAAGGCCTGTGGTTGTGGTGGATTCATATGGAATCTACTGCTGTTCTGTTTAGGAATGAAAACGCGGAGAAAAAAGATGGAAAAGTAGCAATGGAAGCTTGATTTTAACCAAAAACAACTTTAAATACAGTTACAAACAGTTATTTATGGACTAGAACATGAGGAAAGAGGAAACTTATTTAATATAAGGCTCGATTGTTGAAAAAAGCATGTTAAAATGCCCTCTAGGAGCTATAGAAACATGTTAAAATGCTGTCTAGGAGGTAGAAGGCATATTAAAGTGCCCCCTAGGTGCTTAAAACATGTTAAAATGCCCTCTAGGAGCTAAAAACATGTTAAAATGCCCTCTAGGAGCTATAGAAACATGTTAAAATACCCTCTAGGAGCTAATAAACATGTTAAAATACCCTCTAGGAGCTAATAAACATGTCAAAATACCCTCTAGGAGCTATAGAAACATGTTAAAATATCCTCTAGGAGCTATAGTAACATGTTAAAATACCCTCTAGGAGCTAATAAACATGTTAAAATACCCTCTAGGAGCTAATAAACATGTTAAAATACCCTCTAGGAGCTATAGTAACATGTCAAAATACCCTCTAGGAGCTATAGAAACATGTTAAAATACCCTCTAGGAGCTAATAAACATGTTAAAATACCCTCTAGGAGCTATAGAAACATGTTAAAATACCCTCTAGGAGCTAATAAACATGTTAAAATACCCTCTAGGAGCTAATAAACATGTTAAAATACCCTCTAGGAGCTATAGAAACATGTTAAAATACCCTCTAGGAGCTAATAAACATGTTAAAATACCCTCTAGGAGCTATAGAAACATGTTAAAATACCCTCTAGAAGCTAATAAACATGTTAAAATGCTGTCTAGGAGGTAGAAGGCATATTAAAGTGCCCCCTAGGTGCTTAAAACATGTTAAAATGCCCTCTAGGAGCTAAAAACATGTTAAAATGCCCTCTAGGAGCTATAGAAACATGTTAAAATACCCTCTAGGAGCTAATAAACATGTTAAAATACCCTCTAGGAGCTAATAAACATGTCAAAATACCCTCTAGGAGCTATAGAAACATGTTAAAATACCCTCTAGGAGCTAATAAACATGTTAAAATACCCTCTAGGAGCTAATAAACATGTCAAAATACCCTCTAGGAGCTATAGAAACATGTTAAAATACCCTCTAGGAGCTATAGTAACATGTTAAAATACCCTCTAGGAGCTAATAAACATGTTAAAATACCCTCTAGGAGCTATAGTAACATGTCAAAATACCCTCTAGGAGCTATAGAAACATGTTAAAATACCCTCTAGGAGCTAATAAACATGTTAAAATACCCTCTAGGAGCTAATAAACATGTTAAAATACCCTCTAGGAGCTATAGAAACATGTTAAAATACCCTCTAGGAGCTATAGAAACATGTTAAAATACCCTCTAGAAGCTAATAAACATGTTAAAATACCCTCTAGCCTCTTTCAGACCTTATTATTCTACAGTAACATCTAGTAGTACCTGTAGTATTTATTCCTACAGTAACATGTAGTATTTAACGCAGTAACACGTAGTATTTTAAAGCAGTAACATGTAGTATTTAACGCAGTAACATGTAGTATTTAAAGCAGTAGTAGTATCTTAAAGCAGTAACATGTAGTATTTAAAGCAGTAGTAGTATCTTAAAGCAGTAACACGTATTTTAAAGCAGTAACATGTAGTATTTAAAGCAGTAACATGTAGTATTTTAACGCAGTAACATGTAGTATTTAAAGCAGTAGTAGTATTTAAAGCAGTAACACGTAGTATTTAAAGCAGTAGTAGTATTTAAAGCAGTAACACGTAGTATTTTAAAGCAGTAACATGTAGTATTTAAAGCAGTAGTAGTATTTAAAGCAGTAGTAGTATTTAAAGCAGTAGTAGTATTTAAAGCAGTAACATGTAGTATTTAAAGCAGTAGTAGTATCTTAAAGCAGTAACACGTAGTATTTAAAGCAGTAACATGTAGTATTTAAAGCAGTAACACGTAGTATTTAAAGCAGTAGTAGTATCTTAAAGCAGTAACATGTAGTATTTAAAGCAGTAACACGTAGTATTTAAAGCAGTAACACGTAGTATTTAAAGCAGTAGTAGTATCTTAAAGCAGTAACATGTAGTATTTAAAGCAGTAACATGTAGTATTTAAAGCAGTAACACGTAGTATTTAAAGCAGTAGTAGTATTTAACGCAGTAACACGTAGTATTTAAAGCAGTAGTAGTATTTAAAGCAGTAACATGTAGTATTTAAAGCAGTAACACGTAGTATTTAAAGCAGTAGTAGTATTTAAAGCAGTAACGTAGTATTTAACGCAGTAACACGTAGTATTTAAAGCAGTAGTAGTATTTAAAGCAGTAACATGTAGTATTTAACGCAGTAACATGTAGTATTTAAAGCAGTAACATGTAGTATTTAAAGCAGTAACATGTAGTATTTAACGCAGTAACATGTAGTATTTAAAGCAGTAACATGTAGTATTTAAAGCAGTAACATGTAGTATTTAACGCAGTAACACGTAGTATTTAACGCAGTAACACGTAGTATTTAACGCAGTAACACGTAGTATTTAACGCAGTAACACGTAGTATTTAAAGCAGTAACATGTAGTATTTAAAGCAGTAACACGTAGTATTTAAAGCAGTAGTAGTATTTAAAGCAGTAGTAGTATTTAAAGCAGTAACATGTAGTATTTAAAGCAGTAACGTAGTATTTAACGCAGTAACATGTAGTATTTAAAGCAGTAGTAGTATTTAAAGCAGTAACATGTAGTATTTAAAGCAGTAACACGTAGTATTTAAAGCAGTAGTAGTATTTAAAGCAGTAGTAGTATTTAAAGCAGTAACATGTAGTATTTAAAGCAGTAACGTAGTATTTAACGCAGTAACATGTAGTATTTAAAGCAGTAGTAGTATTTAAAGCAGTAACATGTAGTATTTAAAGCAGTAGTAGTATTTAAAGCAGTAGTAGTATTTAAAGCAGTATTATAAAGTAGTAGGGTGTACCTGCAGTGAACAGGAACACTGACACCGTTCTGTAATGGCGTCTCTGGGTTCCTCGGCAGAGGGAGATCAGGGCCACCAGGAAGGAGACCAGGGTGGACAGGGCTCCGGCCCCCAGCAGGACCAGGGTGGCTATCTGCCAGTCTGCAGGTCAGAGGTCAAAGGTCAGAGAGAGGAGAGTCAACAACAAGTAACTTTTAGATGAGTACAAATAAATCTTCAGTTAAAACGTTACCAACGTTAATTCTCTGACATTAATACAGATTAAAGTTACAACTATTGACTATTTTAATTTTAGTTGTTTTTTTATGTCCAACTATCACAATAATCTACAACTATTTCTAAGTCTTTTTAAGAAAATGTCCAAATTCTGGATGGAAAATCATTTTAAGTGAAGCAGGAATGTCCTGAAGTCTGTTAGAGCTGAAAAGATTAGTCGATTAATCGATTAATCACCGACTATTACATTAATCAACTATTTTGATAATCGATTGAGTCAATTTTACATAGAAAATGTCCAAATTCTCTGGTTCCAGCTTCTCTTCTCTGATTATTTCCTGGTTTCTTTAGTCTCTATAATAATAAACTGTAAACTGACAAAAAAAAGACAATTTTAGACCAAACAACTAATTGATTAATCGTTTCAATCGATTAATCAACTACCAAAATAGTCATTAATTACAGCTCTAAACCTGAACATACTTTCAGAAAATTAATCAATAGTAAACTCTAAACTCTAGTAAATAGTAAAGGAATTGAGTCTAAAATACTATATTAGTTGGTTGAATATTAGAGCTGCAACGATTAATCAATTAAATGATTAATTGATTAGTTGCAAACTATTTTGATTAATCAATTAGAGTCATTTTTAATAAGAAAATGTCTAAATTCTCTGGTTCCAGCTTCTCTTCTCTGATTAAACTGATGATCTTTGGGTTGTGGACAAAAAAAAGACATTTTTAGACCAAACAACTAATTGATTAATCATTTCAAATCGATTAATCAACTATCAAAATAGTCATTAGAATGAAAATGGACCCAGTTTCTCAAGTCTGATTATTTTCTTGTTTCTTGAGTCTTTTATAATAGAAACATTTACTAAACTAAAACATTTTACAGCATTTTATGAACCAAACAACTAACTGATTAATCGTTTCAATCGATTAATCAACTTTGCCTCTAAACCTGAACGTTAATTAAATAATCAATTAATCTTAGTGGAACTTCGACTACACTATAAATGCTTCAAAATAAAGACATTGTATGGGTTTAAACATTTAAAAAGTGGAAATAATTTTAAACCTTTTAACCTTGTTTAATTACTAGAGCTGCAATGATTAGTCGATTAATCGATTAGTTGTCAACTATTACATTAATTAACAACTATTTTCATAGTCAATTAATGGATTTGAGTCATTCTTTTGGTAGAAAACATCCAAATTCATCGATTCGATTAGTTGTCAACTATTTATTTAATCATCAACTATTAATTTACTGTATAGACAGATCATTTCACTAGTTTTAACTACATTTATCCTCAAATTTAGAGCTTTATATCTTATTTTCAGCCATGTTTTGAGGAGTTTGAGTCATTTTTTAAGTAGAAAATGTCTAAATTCTCTGGTTCCAGCTTCTCTTCTCTGATTATTTTCTGGTTTCTTTAGTCTCTATAAGAGTAAACTGATGATTTTTGGACATTTTAGGTTGAAACCATTTTATTTTCAGTAAGTTATAGCGTAATATAAATAAAAGTCTTTATGGTGCATGAATGGTGAACTGGTTCCAACCAGCAGACGCCTTCAGTGGGTTTAAATAAACACATTCAGCATCTTCCTCAGCAGAATCTGGAGCCTTTTGTCCAGCAGAGAAACCACATGACCCTCAAATCCGCATTAAACCAACCAGACTCAGCAGAATCCGGCTGAATATTAACCTGGACTGACCAGAAGTGGCTTTAAAAAAAAAAAAAAAACTGACCTTTGGTCCAATTTCACCAACAAACACACACACACACACAAAGAATTTAAAGGAAACTGCCTCTCTGATGCTGTGGAATGTGTGTGAATGGGAGGCGGGTTTTTGTCGCTTTTAAACGTCTGCAGAGCTCATTAAAGCATCGATGGAGGGGCGTGATGAGGTTAAAGGGGCAGTTCACCAAAAGCCAAAGCTGGTCTATAAACCCAGATTACCTGTGGAGCGTAATCTGAAGGATGGGATTTAATCTACAGGCGCTGGACAGTCAGATTCTAGTAGAAGGGATGATTGTTAAGGGTCGAAGCCAGAATTATAACCACATAATGGACTTAAGATGCTTGAAGAACTAGTCCCTGAAGTTCCTCTACTTGAGGTTGAATTAAATAGAGTTCAGATGTGTCAGAGGGGCAGATTTTCTGAGGAGAAATGAAGGCGCGTGTGTGTTTCCGCACGGGAACGGACGTATTTTACTTTTCCAGCGGTTTGTTTGGAGCAAATTGAACAACTGTGCTGTGTTAAGAAGCCACCGTGGAAAACGCTGGCAGCCACAGTTCCTCCTGATTTCCTGCACCGAAAGTCTCCGAGGAGACGGAACTGAACACATGACATTCACTCGGCTGAAAAACACCCAAATAACAAGCGCTAGGCACCAACAAAATCACCGAAGTAGACCAGAGAGATGTAAAAATCCATAGAAATTAGAGCAGCGACAACTAAAAACAAGTCAAAATTCTCTGGTTCCACTTTTGCAAATATGAAAATTGTCTGGTTTCTTTGCTTTTCTTTCAGAATAAAGTAAATATTATAGGACTTGTGGACAAAAAGAAGATATTTGAGGATGGAACAAGTAACTGAGCCTTTTCTGACACTTTCTAGACAAATCAAGAAGAAGAAATAGTCAATAGATGATTAATCAATAAGGAAATAATGACTTAAATCAGCTCTAATAGAAATAAAATCAACAATAAAGGAAATGGAATCAAGTAGTTATCAACTATTACATTAATCACCAGCTCTTTTGATAATCAATTAATGGGTTTGAGTCATTTTTAAGAAGAAAATGTCCAAATTCTGGATGGAAAACCATTTTAAGTGAAGCAGGAATGTCCTGGAATCTGTTAGAGCTGCAACGATTAGTCGATTAATCGATTAGTCACCGACTATTTTCATAATCGATTGAGTCATTTTACGTAGAAAATGTCTAAATTCTCTGGTTCCAGCTTCTCTTCTCTGATTATTTCCTGGTTTCTTTAGTCTCTATAACAGTAAACTGATGATCTTTGCCATTTTAGTCGATTAATTGATTGGTTAGTTGATTAATCGATTAGTTGTTTGGTTCATTAAATGGTGTAAAATGTAGATCAGTGTTTCTAAAGATGAAGATTCAACCTAAAATGTTTTTTTATCCACAACCCAAAGATCATCAGAGAAGAGAAGCTGGAACCAGAGAATTAGGATAAAATTGATTAAAATTGACTCTAATCCATTAATCGATTATCAGAATAGTTGGTCATTATTGTGATAAAGAGATTTTAGGTTGAAACAACTAATCATTTTGTGATATTGGAATTAAATAACTATCAAAATAGTCATAGGTTGCAGCTCTAGTCTGTAGTTATTTATGAGAATTAATATTGATGAACGTTTTCTTTTCAAATATGAATCAAATCGATTAATCGATTATCAAAATAGTTGTCGATTAATGTGATAGTTGACAACTAATCGATTTATTGGTCCATAACCCAAAGATCATCAGTTTATTATTATAGAGACTAAAGAAACCAGAAAATAATCAGAGAAGAGAAGCTGGAACCAGAGAATTTAGACATTTTCTACTTAAAAAATGACTCAAATCGATTAATCGATTATTAAAATAGTTGGTGATTAATCAACTAATCGTTGCAGCTCTAAAATTCATTCAACTAAAGTTGTTTTTTAGACTAAATTACTACTGGAGAGTTTATTACTGGTTCACTTTCTGAAAGTATGTTCGGGTTCAGATCTGGAACAAATGACTATTCTGATTAATTTATTGATTATTGAAACGATTAATCGATTAATCGTTTGGTTCATTAAATTAAAACAGTTTCCTAAAGACTAGAAGAATAAATAATAAAGCAGAAAATAATCCGATTTGAGAAGCTGGAACCAGAGAATTTGGACGTTTTCTTCTTTAAAATGACTCAAATTGATTAATCGATTAGTCGTTTGGTTCATAAATTGGTGTAAAATGTGGATTTTAGTGTTTCTAAAGCTGAAGATTCAACCTAAAATGTCTTTTTTTCATGTGGAATCCAGTGATTCACCATCACTTTGTCTTTTGTCTTTAAAACAAAACAGATTCAACTTTAACTCAATGAGTCAAACACAGAAAACCAGTAAAACCAAACCAATGACTGGACCGGGAGAGAAAACAGTGACTTTTATATTAAAATAAAACTGACTTTAATCAAACATTGGATCCAGATCCAGATGTATCAGCAATGGAAATATAATTAAAGTAGTTATGACTGGGCTGAGATTACTGGAGCGTTCATGTAAAAGTGATTTTAATCATTTTATATCCAGCTGAGTCGTTTAACCAATAAAATCTATGGTGATTTATTAGTTGAGTTTTAATTTGGAAACTCTGAAAACTGAAATATGCAGTTTTAGATGCATGTTACTATAATAAAACTTTAATTTCCTTGTTATTATGACAATAAAATGATTAAATTCTATATTAAATGTAGAGTAGATGAAGAAAAAGCAGCTTTAAATGGAAATATTTACATTCTAGAGCTGCAACTAATGAATATTCTGTATTAATTGATTATTGAAATGATTAATTGATTAGTTGTTTGGTTTATAAAATGGTATAATATAAAATCTATTATAGAAGATTAAAGAAACCAGAGAATAATCAGAGAAATTGGACATTTTCTTCTTAAAAAATGACTCAAATCCATTAATTGATTATCAGAATAGTAACTAATTGATTAATCGATTAATCGTTGATGAAACAAGGTTTGTTTAGGATGATTTCTGTGAATTTTTAATGTTTAAACCCATGAAATATGTTTATTTTGACACATTTATATTGTTCTTGATGGTATTTTACATAAATGTTGTGTAAAACAAACTCTAGTAGATAAATTGATTAATTGAATAATTGATTATTTGATTGACAGGACCAAAAGTTATTATTATTAAGTATTAAAAAACATTAATAAATGTAAAGTTATCTATTTCTAATAATGTTTATAGTACTGTATTATTACATCCTCGTGTAAATATGTGAATTTAATAGAATGACTCGTTAATAGACTCGTTAACATTAGAGCTGTAACTAATCAAATAATCTAATCGATTAGTTTGGTTCATAAAATAACCTAAATTCAACCTAAAATGTAATAAATGTTAATATTTTAATACATTTTAATAAATTTAAACCCATGAAATATGTTCACTGATTCAAAATGACAAATCAATTAATTAACAGTTGTTGACTAATCAATTAATCGACTAATTTAGTGATAAACGAGGTTCCTTTTCTGTATTTTTAACGTTTAAACCCATGAAATATGTTTATTTTGACATATTTATATTGTACCTGATAAATATATTTAACAGAAACATTTTTTAACATCAGAAAAATCAGATTTGAGAAGCAGGAACCAGAGAATTTAGACATTTTCTAATTAAAAACGACTCAAATCGATTAATTGGTTATTAAAATAGTTGATGATTAATCAATTAATCGATTAATCATTGCAGCTTCTAGTGATAAATAACGTTCTTTACAACAATTTCTGCCATTTTTTAATGTTTAAACACATGAAATCATTTTTTTCTAATTAAAATTGACTCTTAATCCCTTAATTGATGATGAAAATAGTTGTTAATTAATGTAATAGTTGGTGACTAATCAATTAATTGACTAATCGTTGATAAACAACTTTCTTTTACAACAATTTCTGCCATTTTTTATGTTTAAATCAATTAAATATGTTTATTTTCACATATTTATATTGTACCTGATAAATATATTTAACAGAAACATTTTTTAACATCAGAAAAATCAGATTTGAGAAGCAGGAACCAGAGAATTTAGACATTTTCTAATTAAAAACGACTCAAATCGATTAATTGGTTATTAAAATAGTTGATGATTAATCAATTAATCGACTAATTAGTGATAAACAACGTTCTTTTACAACAATTTCTGTATTTTTAATGTTTAAACCCATGAAATCAGTTTTTTCTAATTAAAAAATGACTCTAATCCCTTAATTGATGATGAAAATAGTTGTTAATTAATGTAATAATTGGTGACTAATCAATTAATCGACTAATCGTTGATAAACAACGTTCTTTTACAACAATTTCTGCCATTTTTTAATGTTTAAACCCATGAAATCTGTTTATTTTGAGGTTTTTTATATTGTACCTGATAAATATCTATAACAGAAACGTTTTTTAACGTCAGAAAAATCAGATTTGAGAATCTGGAACCAGAGAATTTGGACATTTTCTTCTTTAAAAACGACTCGAATCGATCAGATTAGTTATTGATTAATGTGATAGATGGAACTAATCGATAATTCCAGATGATTCTGCGGTTTTAACACATTTATACGTTTCTATGAACTTGAACACAAGTGAAAACACGCAAAAAAACACAAGTTGTACCAAACAAAGCGTGCATGCGCGCGTGCGTGTTGGTGCGTGCGTCCTACCAGACGTGAGCGTGGAGAAGCACCTCCAGTCGGGCCGGTCCGCGGGGCCCGGGACCAGGGAGCAGGACTCCCACAGGGACAGGGAGAAGTGGTCTGCGGTGACCCATGCGGGACTGAGCAGGGCCACCAGGTCCAGGACCAGCGCCAGGAACACGCACAGCAGCGCGATCAGCTTGAAGGGCCGCACCGCAAACGCCTCGTTCACGGACATGATGCTGCGGGACCGGGTCAGAACCTCCAGGACCAGAACCTCCGAGACCAGAACCTCCAGAACCAGAACCCCCAGAACCAGAGGCTGCTGCTGCTGCTGATGGTGATCCGGGTCCGGCTCCTCCCACCGAACCACTACCGGCCGACGGGCGCGTGCGGGACGGGAAAAGTTGAACCGGAGGCTTCCGGTGGGAGCGGCTTTTCAAATTAATGGCTCGTTCTGCTCCGGGACCACGTGAGGCGATAAATCCAGAGATTTATAGGCAGAAATAATTTCCTCATGATCGCACGGGTTTTTACTAATGTTATTTCCCAGATGCTTAATTATAATATTTAAAAAATGTAATAAAGCTGTAATTATTAGTTAATTAATCAATGACGTTAATCTGCTGTTTTCTATTAATCAATATCCGTCATTTTAAGAAGAAAACGTCCAATTTCTGTCTATTTTCTTCACATTAGTATAATAATAATAACAATAATAGATAATATTATATTAGAGCTGCAACAATCAGTTAATTAATCAATTACATTGATCGACCACTGTTTAAACTGATCAGTTTTAATCATTTTTAAGAAGAAATTAATTAATTATAATGATTTTTAAGGAAAAATGTCCAATTTCTCTGGTTCCAGCTCCTAAAATTTTTTCTAGAAAGTGAATAAATTAAATAGAATCTGCTCATATTACCATAATAATAATAATAATAATTAACTAATTAACTTTCTGTTATAAGTGCCAAATATTCTAATTAATTATTATAATTTTATTACTAAATATCTAAAATTGGCTCCGCATTAATAAACTAAAACATCATATTATCACAGTGTATTTAGTGATTAACTCCACTAGTATATAGTAATAAACTATAATAATATAACACATATATAATAAATACTTTTACTTATTATTGAGTATTTTTCTAGTATTTCTACTTTTAGTCTAATAAAGGATTTGACTAATATCATATTTAACCAAAATATCTGGAGGACAAAGAAAAAACAAACTCTCCCACAACCAAACAAATGTTTAAATGATTATTATTTGCTGTTAAATTAATCCTCCTGTCAGTTTAAAAGCCCTGCTCAACTATATCGCTAATCCTGTGCTTTTATTTTGAAATCCAAAATAGGAAACCTCGGATAAATGAGTTGTTTTTGCTTTTTGGCTGCAATTATGTGTTTGAGATGGAAGAAATTCAAACATACAGGATAAAAAACATATTTGTTTATTTATAATATATAATTTATAATATTATGCAATCTATAAATCATTATTTATAAAGAATATAAGTTTAATAAACACAAAAACAGTATAAAGCTCAGAGGAAATCAATATATCAATAATCAATCAATCACTCTGGTGACTCATAGTAAACTACATTATTTCTCTGTGAATTATTGCATTTTATGCACCGTTCATATTCATTAATTTCACCTTTTAATGGACTTTTACTCTGTTTTCCTGTTTTTTTTTTATCACTATTCTTATTCTTGACCTCTAATAACATGACAATTTCCCCTTTCTGGGATCAATAAAGTCAAATTTAATCAGATATTGACTCTAAATCCTGATTCATGCATCCAATATTTGTTCTAATCTATCAAAATATATTAAGGAACAGAATAATACATTTTTATTATCTCAGTTTATGCAGTAGTTCAGTGTGGAATTAAAGGGCCAGTGCAGATTTTTTTATTATAATTCTTTTACATGAAGTCTTATAAATTAATCTGTTGTAGTGATAGTATTTTATAGTCGTTAATTCAGGTTTTATAGAGGAGAAGCAGCGTAAAACTGTGGAGTAACTGTTGTAATGTGCTCATTTATCCAGCAGGTGGCAGACATGTGATATGTTTTAATATCTACTAACATTTATATGTGTGATTATTATTATTAGATGATGTTTAATGGGCAGAAACAGCAACAAAAGCAGCAAATGACCAGAGAAAACAGGAAAAATCTGCTGCAAAACGCTGAAAATCACTGTGACATTTCAACACTGAACACGTCTTATTAGTGTTTTATTTATTTATTTATTCTAATCCTGCCTCAGCTTCTTCTCTCAGACTCTGTGTAGGCGACTCCACTGATATATTTTACCATTGACTTTAATATCTTGCATGAACAGATACAGAATTAAAAAAAAACACCCAATAAATCCCTAAAATGAAATGACAAGTATAAAATTAGACTAGATTCGTGTTATTTTATCCGTTTTATTCCTCACGTCTTCTTATAAACCGAATAAATGTCATTTAAAGAAGTTTTCATGCATTAATTTAACTCGTTCTCTCTGTTTGTTAGGAAACTTTTCATGATTCTATTAAATATTCAACATAAACCCAGACATTTATTTTTAAAATCGAAGGAGACTAAACATCAGCTCCTCACATTCTTCTCACATTTCTAGTTGAGTGATTTATTGAGCAACTGTCCTGCAGCTGCTTCATGTTCATGTCGCCACAGTTTATAGGATTTAATCTCATGGATGGAACACAACTCAAATAATATGGTCAAACTATAGATTCATATAAATATATATATATGCAGCAGGATTAATAGTCCTCAATGACAACACTGGACAGTAGAAAAGTACAGATGCAACTATTTTAATCAATCAATCTTTATTTATAAAGCACTTTTCATACACTGAAAATGTAGCATAAAATGCTATAAATAAATAATATATGAACATTAAAAGCTAAAACGTTAAGTATAGGAGTATAATATTTAAAAAGAAATATATCTAAATGAGATAGAATAGGATAATATATGTTAAGATAAGTAAGAAGTATATTAAGAACATGGGTTAAAAGTTATTAAATTAATCGATTAATCGATTAGTTGTTTGGTTCGTTAAATGGTGTAAAATGTGGATCAGAGTTCATCAAAGCTGAAGATTCAACCTAAAAAAAACATTCTGATAATCAATCAATGCATTGGAGTCATTTATAAAGAAGAAAACGTCAAAATTCTGGATGGAAAATGATTTTAAGTGAAGCAGGAATGTCCTGGAGTCTGTTAGAGCTGCAACGATTAGTCGATTAATCGATTAATCACCAACTATTCTGATAATAGATTATTATTAAATGTCTAAATTCTCTGGTTCCAGCTTCTCTTCTCTGATTATTTCCTGGTTTCTTTAGTCTCTATAATAGTAAACTGATGATCTTTGATATTTTAGTCGATTAATTGATTGGTTAGTTGATTAATCAATTAGTTGTTTGGTTCATTAAATGGTGTAAAATGTGGATCAGTGTTTCCAAGATATGAAAATTCAACCTAAAATGTATTTTTTGTCCAGAATTTGGACATTTTCTACTTAAAAATGACTCAAATTGATTAATCAAAATAGTTTGCAACTAATCAATTAATTGATTAATCGTTGCAGCTCTAAAATTCAATCAACTAAAATTGTATTTTAGACTCAATTCCTTCTAGAGAGTTTACTATTGATTCATTTTCTGAAAGTTAGAGCTGCAATTAGTTTAGAGCTGCAATTAATGACTATTTTGGTAATTGATTAATCTATTGAAATGATTAATCAATTAATTGTTTGGTCTAAAAATGTCTTTTTTTGTCCACAACCCAAAGATCATCAGTTTATTATTATAGAGAATAAAGAAACCAGGAAATAATCAGAGAAGAGAAGCTGGAACCAGAGAATTTAGACATTTTCTTCTTTAAAATGACTCTAATCCATTAATCAATTCATGTAATAATTGACAACTAATCAATGAATTGATTGAGGCAGACTGTATTGTTGCAAAAGCTGCTTTAGGACCATAAACACAGATATTTGTTATGAATAAACCATGAAAATTTAAATATTTAACTGGGAATACAGTCAAAATAGGGGCCCTTCAAAATAAAAGCATGCTCAAAATGATCCATGTCCAGACCAACAGTCCACAACCCAATTTTCTTCTTTAAAATGACTCAAATTTATTAATTGATTATCAAAACAGTTGGCGATTAATGTAAACGTTGACGATTAATCAACTAATCGTTGCAGCTCTAATTAATTAACATTAATTAATTCGCTCTAATTAGTCTAACATTAACATTTTTCTTTTCTCCCACGTCTTGTGGTTCATTTCTACTAAAAAAAATGACTCATATCCATTAATTGACTATGAAAATAGTTGTTAATTAATGTAATAGTTGACAACTAATCGATTAATCGATTAATCGTTGCAGCTCTAGTAATCAAACAAGGTTATTTTATAATGATTTCCACACTTTGTAATGATTAAACCCATGAAATATCTTTATTTTGAAGCATTTATATTGTACTTTATGTTCTTTTACAGAAATATTGTATAAAACAAACTCCTCTACGATTAATTGATTAGTTGATTAGTTGCCAACTATGACATGAATCACTTTATCATTGCAGCTGTGTAATGTAATCATTAAATAAATGACTTTCTCTGTTACTTAGAGCTGGAACAAGCGTTTCTCTCTAAATAAACCAGCAGCAACTAAACTGATGAGAACCTTTAAACCACTTCTTCTCCTGGTTGTGGGTTTTCTCCAGTTTTTTCCTCCACTATCATTTATCAGCCGTTAGATTAGAGGTTTTCAGAGTATCTGACGTGATGAGAGTTGGGTTTTCTGTCTCAGAACTCCTCCTCCTCTGTCCTCCTCCAAAGACCCTCATTAAAAACAGCCAGACAAAGATACTGGAGACTCCCCCACTCTGTGATTAAATACAACAAAAAGAGCAGGAAGGAAAATCCAGGTCATGTTTTTATTCTCTGGATCTGATCTTCTTAAACTGTAGAAAACAACCTGATAAAACTGGAGTTTATTCAGAAATAACAGGAGAAAACAACAGGAAATTAACAGGGAGTTAAACTACATGTTAGGAAGGAAGGAAACAAGGAAAGAAGGAGGGATCCATCACTTCCTTCCTTCCTTCCTTCCTTCCTTCCTTCCTTCCTTCCTTCCTTTGTTTCTTCCTTCCTTCCTTCCTTCCTTCCTTCCTTCCTTCCTTCCTTCTTTCATTCCTTCCTTCCTTCCTTTGTTTCTTCCTTCCTTCCTTCCTTCCTTTGTTTCTTCCTTCCTTCCTTCCTTCCTTCCTTTGTTTCTTCCTTCCTTCCTTCTTTCATTCCTTCCTTCCTTCCTTTGTTTCTTCCTTCCTTCCTTCCTTCATTCCTTACTTCCTTACTTCCTTCTTTCATTTCTTCCTTCCTTCCTTCCTTCCTCCTATTTTTTAGATATTTTTTTCTGATTTCGTTCGGTTTGGTCTTGTTTTAAGTTTTAAATCAAGTATTTTTATCTGTAGTAAAAGGAAGGAAGGAAGGAAGGAAGGAAGGAAGGAAGGAAGGAAGGAAGGAAGGAAGGAATGGAGGAAAGGAGGGAGTAAGGGAAAAGGGAAGGATGAAGGAAGGAAGGAATAAGGGAAGGAATG